>CM049589.1:24245317-24269184 GCA_027123335.1 Amphiprion clarkii | reverse complement strand
GCTGATTTTTATCGTTGTCCAACATGTTGGAGCCCGCTAGTCTCTACAGCTGCTTCAAGGTGAAATAAACAGGTCAAAGTGAGCATTATAAAGCATGAAACAGACTCAGAACAACATGAATAAACGTTAGTACTGGAGCTAGGTTGTCTGTTTCAGCAGCTCTGAGAAAAGACCGAGTTTCTAAAATCTTTACAAAACAACTTCCTGAATATTAGATCTGAACGTGTGAACATGTTTAACTCACCTGTACAGGTACAGACCAGGAAACAGACCAAACGGCAGAATAATGCAGAGATTCCAGTTGCCATTTTACCGTGTTCTTCTTTTAATCCAACACTTAGACTGGTACAAATATCCAACAACAGCCACAGTTTAACCAGTAAACACTAATGTAAAGTCATTTACTGATGATTCTGCTGAAACTGTGACACGTGGCTGTTCAGAGAAATAGTCTGTGTTTCTGTCTGAAGGTGGAGCTTGTAGCTGCTGAGACATGAAACCTTCCTGAGGTCTGATTCTTCCTGTTGAACAGCCAGACTGTTCATGATCTCCTCTTGTATATAATCTTCTACATATTTATAAGAAGAAAAAATCATCTGTATATAATGTTTTTTTCTGCAATTTTTGCACTGTTTCTTTTTCTCATCTATTCCTGCACTGCCTTTATACTTTTTCTTTGGAGCTGCTGTAACGGTGAACTTTCCCCACTGTGGGATCAATAAAGTTTATCCTTATCCTTATCCTTATCTCTGCAGCAGCTCAGTGTGTGATCAAAGAATCATGATGAACTATGAAGGTCTGATATGTTTCTGTTTGTTCTCCTGGTGTTATGGATTCCCAGTGACGATCAGATGCATGAGAAGGTAAAAGGTATAAAGCTTTTATTTACACCACAACGTCCATCCATCCATTATCTATACACCGCTTAATCCTCACTAGGGTCGCGGGGGGGGGTGGAGCCTATCCCAGCTGACTCGGGCGAAGGCAGGGGACACCCTAGACAGGTCGCCAGTCTGTCGCAGGGCTACACCACAACGTATAACAAGAAAACAATTATCAAAGATGGACTACAAAAGGAAGTGACTAAAGATCACGACTAATCTGCAAAAGGTGGCCAGGGGAACAGAAGTCCTCTAGTGAGCTGGTGGGTAAATAACACTAGAGCCGGACACTATAAACACAACTGCACAAACCCATGGAAAGTAATACCCAACAAGAAAGTACTACAAGAAAGCACACTAAATCAATAAGAACTATACAGACCTATGAATCGCTAAAGCACAACACAACAATAACCCAATAGAGTATCTCTAATGACTACCAGTCTGGCTCAGGGCTATCAGGAACTTAGCGGAGTTGGATACAGAGCAGGGGTAAAAGGGCTGAAGCTGGGGGTCCTTGGTATTAGGCGATGGCTTGGCAGGAGTTGAAACCAGGAGGTAGGGGGGATGATCCAGAGACGGAGGTGAGTGGACGGTGGATCCAGAATTCCAAAAGGCAACTGACGGCAGATGGTTCCAGGGGGTAGGCATGAGCAGGAAGGAGTTCAGACTGGGAAGGAGCACAAACAGGAATTAACCAAGACTGATCAACTATACATCAAAAACTCCACCTGAACCAGTTCTGCTGTAGCTTTGAAAGACACTGGAACAGTCCTGAACCCCAGCGACCATCAGCTCCACGTCATGAGGAACCCGGACCCCTCCACAACATCTCACCTCAGACCCCGTCCTCCACCACAGAGACTCTTCTCATATCCTGGACAGAGACATCAACAGACTCTTCTAGAGACAGAACCCTCACAAAGCAGCCAGATTCTGTCTCCATCCACCTTGAAGAACTTTTCTGACCAGCTGTCTTCAGTGTTTATAGATATTTTCAGCTTGTCAAGACCTCCACCATCAACCCTCCCAAAGAACCCAAGGACCACTGGACTGGACGACTACAGACCTGCTAACCTCTGTGGTGATGAAGTCATTTGTTTTATTCCGTCTCAGATCCATCACCAACCCACTCCTGGACCCTGCAGTTCCCTACAGAGACAACAGGTCTGTAGACGATGCTGTCAACGTAGATCTGAACTCCATCCTCCAGCATCTGGACTCTGCAGGAACCTACACCAGGATCCTTTCTGTGGATTTCAGCTCTGCTTTAATACAATCCTCCCAACTCTGCTGCAGGACAAGCTCTGCCAGCTGCAGGTGGATCTCTGACTTCCTGTCTGACAGGAAGTAGCAGGTGAAGCTGGGAAACATGTTTCTGACTCTTTCTGATCTCCACAAGGCTGCGTCCTTTCACCTCAGCTCTACTTCCTGTCCACCAACAGGTCCACCTCCCATCACCAGTGTGTGGAACGTTCTTCACTCTCCTGCCAGGTTCTACCTATCGTGGGTTAGTTTGTATTTTGTCCTCTGTTCTAGTGTCATTATTCTGCCCACCCTCTTGAGGACTCTAGCTTTCTGCTTTGCGTATTGTTTTAACCAGAGATGACTTCTTGCTGCTTCCGGTTGTAGTTCTTGACCCCTAGTTATAGTTGTTGACCACTTAGTTGTAGTTCTTGACCTCTGATTGTAGCTCTTGACCCCTGGTTGTAGTTCTTGACCCCTAGTTGTCGTTCTTGATCTTTAGCTGTAGTTTTAGAGCTTTAATTTTACACTTTTAGTGTTAGTTCCTGGTTACCTTTTTGAATAGTTCTTCCTGTACTGATCCTGTTTCGTAAAAATAAAAGCTTTATTTGATTCCGAGTTCTGTTGTGTCTCTTTCCCAGCACTTGAGCCTTTGAAATCTTTTACAGTTATGCACTTAAACACAAAGTCAGTATGTGAAAACCTGCTTGTGATATAACTGTCTCTGATTCTGACTGAATGAGCCCATTGATTATTGCCTGTAGTGATTTTTATAGACCGTCGTTTAAAGACCTAAAGAATAACAGAAAAATCCTGCCGTCCTCAGAGACCCTCTCACTGTTTGTCATTAATTGTAATTAATAAGTAAAAAGTAAAAATAGTTATTCTGTATACCATGTAAGTTCTATATTATGCCATATAGATTCATTAGATTATTTATGTATCAAATCTTAAGCAGAATCTTACTGCTGCAGCTCTAGGTGGAATTAATTTGAACTGCTTTATATCCAGTCGTCTTAGCTGAGTAACATGACCAAAAAGAAACGCGACATGACTACAAAGAGATTTAAAATGACCACAAAGATATGTAACATGACCACAAAGAGACGTAAAATGAACAAAAAGTTTAATATGACCACAATCAGACCCCAAAACAGCCACAGAGAAACGCAAATCGACCTTCAAGTTAACAAATAGTACAACAAAGTGACACAAATAGCCACAAACCGTCCATAAATAACTGCAAAAGAAATTCAAATGATGATGATAATATCATAATGATAACGAATGGACAAATAATACATAAAAATAGTAGTATAGCAAAATATTTACATTACACCTCCGTCATTTTTAATTTTTTTTAATCAGATAAATGTTGTTTATTTATTTGTTTATTTATATGATTGACATAAAATCACTTTTATATGCTTTATAAAGACATCATATATTTTTAAAAATATTTTTATTTGTTAATGTTTCTCAAAATTTTAGTTAGTCTTGCTAATACGCTTAAAAAATATATACAAATAAATGACGTAAGTATTTTGGAGGCTCCCATTGGACGGCTGGCCAGCCAATCCGGAGCCGATGCGGAAACGACCAATGGACGCCAAACATGGCGTCAGATTCAAACGGCTGCGAGATAAATGTTCCAGTAAGTGAATCTAACGTCTTAAAACCTGATTATTATGAGTTTTATCACTAAAGTTGTGGTGTAACTAAACAGCACAGACAGTTTTATAATCGTTAAAGTCGGTCTGAAGAGAGCAAAGACTATTGTTGGTTATTAAAGTGTCTGTTCGTGTCGAGTGTAAACACGATTCCATTCAGAAGATGTAGGAATTTAGAGCTTCTTCCTATAATGAGTATATATAGGCAAGGTAGTATGAAAGTTAACACGTTTATTAAATACCTGCCGTCTTGTGATGAATTCGGCATAGAAAAGATCCACCAACTAGAGCTTTAATCTGTTTGAAATCCCAGTTGAAGTTGTTAACTCTGATTAAACGCTTCGGACCGCTCTGCGCTGCGTAGAGTGAAGATTAAGACCAATAAAAGTACAAAATGTGTACAAATAAGCGTTTTTAATATGTGAAACTGATGCCGAATTAAACAGTTAAAGAGACTGATTCTTTATTAGCCCCGTGTTTTGTTGTGAAATATAAATAACTCGGATTATATTGAGGTCATTGTTAAATTGATAGGTTTGTAAATGGAGGCCGGTTTAGCCTGAAGGCGTGAGTGCGTCTGGTGGCAAGGCAACAGCAGCATCCGAGCAACCGGCCTCCCCCGGTCCCAGAGCAACCGGCCTCCCCCGGTCCCAGAGCAACCGGCCTCCCCCGGTCCCAGAGCAACCGGCCTCCCCCGGTCCCAGAGCAACCGGCCTCCCCCGGTCCCAGAGCAACCGGCCTCCCCCGGTCCCAGAGCAACCGGCCTCCCCCGGTCCCAGAGCAACCGGCCTCCCCCGGTCCCAGAGCAAGCAGCCTCCCGACGAACGAACCACCAGCCAGGGGTACAGAGCCGGAGACATGCAGCCCGAACCGGCGGAGCGGAGCAGACAGTCCGGCTGGAGCCGAGCGGAGCGGCGGGGATCCGAAGAGAGGAGGTCCGGGGAGGAAGCAGCGAGGTGGGCCGCTGAGCCATAGTTTAAATATTTATCATTTAAATACTAATATCACATCATAAAAACACTCCTTTACACATGAAAGCGTCAAATCAAGAAAAAATCACTTTCAGTACTAAAACAAAAAATATAATGTTCAAATATCTTATATAATAAACACTTTGTGGATAAAAAAATTAATATAACATCATTATTTTTATAAATTATCCTATAAAAAGTACAAATTATGTCACCATCCCTCAAAATTACCATGAAAATTAATATATAATTACATAAAAAGGCGAAAAGATCGAAATATTTATCACTTTATGACCCAAAAATAAATAAAACATCTAAATTATGCTGTAAAAAATACAAATTATGTCATGTTAATTATGTCAATTATGTATGTTAAATACATTAAATGTATTTCATTAAATAAATTAAATTAATTTATTTTAATTTGATGAATATGTTACCTTTATTAAATTATATTAAATTAATTTTAATTTAATTACATGTATTTAAATTAAATATGATTAAATTAAATCAATTAAATTAATTGAGTTAAATTCAGTTAAATTTAATTTAATTTAATTTAATTTACTTTAATTTAATTTAATACATTTAATTTGGATAAATTAAATTCATTTTAGTTCAAAATTTTGACCTAAAAATTCTAACATGAAGTCAATTCATTGAACAGCAAAAGTGAGTGACGTATTATTACTTTAGAAACAGTAAAATTTCTAAATTAAAAAATTATGGTATAAAATCAGAATTTAGCATAAAATGTTAACATTATGACACAAGAAGTGAATATTTTGAAATACAGTCAAAAGAATTCCATGAAAAGTTGAAATGATCAAACATTTTATGACATTAAAATACCAAATATGACTGAATTGTTCATTATTAAGATGACGTGTCCGTTTCCATAAAGATCCATAACAATTAAAAAGTAGCTTCGTTTAGTTCAAGTTAAAGATCTGTTTTTATTTTCTGAGGATAAAAAAGCCCAACTTTTCAGACGTGAAACTCATAAAAACAACAGATTTTAACTCAGATTGGTTTAATTTTTCTTCAGGTTGAAGCAGAAAGAGAAGCAGACAGGAGGGAAAAAAAGAGGAAAGGAAGAGGAGGAGAGAGGAAGAGGAAGGAAAGACGAAGGCGACGAGTCGAGGAGGCTGAGATGGAAAATCAACGAGCTGGAGAAAGAAAAGCTGCAGCTGACGACTGAACACAACCAGGAGGTGAGAATTAAGACGTCCAGACACGAAATAAAACGTTCAAACCTCCAGATGTTAAATAAATAAAAAGTTCAAACGTCCAGATATTAAATAAATAAAAAGTTCAAACCTCCAGATATTAAATAAATAAAAAGTTCAAACGTCCAGATATTAAATAAATAAAAAGTTCAAACATCCAGATATTAAATAAAAAGTTCAAATGTCCAGATATTAAATAAAAAGTTCAAACGTCCAGATATTAAATAAAAAGTTCAAACGTCCAGATATTAAATAAAAAGTTCAAACGTCCAGATATTAAATAAAAAGTTCAAACGTCCAGATATTAAATAAAAAGTTCAAACATCCAGATATTAAATAAAAAGTTCAAACGTCCAGATATTAAATAAAAAGTTCAAACGTCCAGATATTAAATAAAAAGTTCAAACATCCAGATATTAAATAAAAAGTTCAAACGTCCAGATATTAAATAAAAAGTTCAAACGTCCAGATATTAAATAAAAAGTTCAAACGTCCAGATATTAAATAAAAAGTTCAAACATCCAGATATTAAATAAAAAGTTCAAACATCCAGATATTAAATAAAAAGTTCAAACGTCCAGATATTAAATAAATAAAAAGTTCAAACATCCAGATATTAAATAAAAAGTTCAAACATCCAGATATAATAAATAAAAAGTTCAAACGTCCAGATATTAAATAAATAAAAAGTTCAAACATCCAGATATTAAATAAAAAGTTCAAACGTCCAGATATAATAAATAAAAAGTTCAAACATCCAGAAATTAAATAAAAAGTTCAAACATCCAGATATTAAATAAATAAAAAGTTCAAACGTCCAGATATTAAATAAATAAAAAGTTCAAACATCCAGATATTAAATAAAAAGTTCAAACGTCCAGATATTAAATAAATAAAAAGTTCAAACATCCAGATATTAAATAAAAAGTTCAAACGTCCAGATAATAAATAAAAAGTTCAAACGTCCAGATATTAAATAAATAAAAAGTTCAAACATCCAGATATTAAATAAAAAGTTCAAACGTCCAGATATTAAATAAAAAGTTCAAACATCCAGATATTAAATAAAAAGTTCAAACATCCAGATATTAAATAAAAAGTTCAAACGTCCAGATATTAAATAAATAAAAAGTTCAAACCTCCAGATATTAAATAAAGTTCAACGCATGTTTCTTTTGGAAGGAGATTTAAAAACGATGCGATAGAAAGTGAAAATCCGAAGCTAAAATGTCAAAATCATGCAATTAAACCTCAGAACTTTGAAATAAAAAGTCAGAATAGTGAATTAAATGGAATTAAAGTGACATTTGGGAGTTAAAAATCAGTATTTGTGAGATAAAAAGTCCAAATTATGACGTCAAAGCTGCAGCGGATGAAATAAAACATTGAGTTTAAGACAGACGATGGAAAATGTGAATTAGATGTCAAAATTCTGCAATAAAAACTCAAAATAAATCATCCTAATAATAAAATAAATCAGAATTTTAAAAAATTATTTATTTATATGTCGAAATTCTGAAATTAATGAAAGGAAAATGTTGAAATTAAAAGTTAGAATTTGGTCCTAAACTGCTAAAATAGTCAATTAAATGTGAAATTATGGGATAAAAAGTGAACATTTTTCTGTTAAAAGTGAAAATTATTTGACAAAAAGTCAGTTATTAAAAAATAGTTAATTAATTGTCAAAATTGTGAATCACTTTTAGAAATTCTAAAAACACAAAACATAACAGAAGATTCTAAATTAAAACATAATAAAACTAATCTCAATTTTAAAGAATACTGAATTACATGTGAAAATTGTGAATTCAATATAATAAAAGTGACATTTTTGAGTTAAAAATCAACATTTGTGAGATAAAAAGTCCAAATTCTGACATCAAACCTGCGGAAGATTAAATAAAACGTCAAGTTTAAGACAAACAGTGAAAAATGTGAGTTGAATGTAAGAATTCTGCAATAAAAAGTCCAAACTAAATAATATAAATAATAAAATAATTCAGAATTTAAAAAAGAATTGAATGAAATATTAAAATTCTAAAGTTATTAGAAGAAAAATGGTGAAGTAAAAAGTCAGAATTTGGTCCTAAACTGCTAAAATTGTCAATGAAATGTGAAATTATGTGATCAAAAGTGAATATTTGTCTGTTAAAGGTGCAAATTGTTTGAAAAAAAAGTCAAAGTTATTAAAAAAAGTTAATAAATTGTCAAAATTATGAATAATTTTGACAAATTCTGCAGTTAAATCCAAAACAAAATGTCAGATTTTACATTAAAACACAATAAAGCAAATCAGAATTTCAAAAAAAAATACTGAATTAAATGTCAAAATTGTGAATAAAATGAAAAAAGACCCTTACCTTTGTCAATTAAGAATCTAAAGTATGACATCAACAGATGAATGGATGAAAATTAATCATCTAAATAATAAAACGAATACATTTAAAAAAATAATTCAAATAAATGTTAAAATTCTGACATTAATGTAAGCAGAATGTTGAAATAAAAATTCTGAATTTGGTCCAAAACTGCTAAAATAGTGAATAAAATGTGGAATTATGGGATAAAACATGAATGTGTGTCTGTTAAAGGTGAACATTTTTTGACAAAATTAATTTAAAGATTAAAAATCCAATCATAAAATGGGATAAAAGTCTAAATCCTCAGATCTGTGATATTTGAGAACTAAATGTTAAAAGCTGAATTCTTTGTGTTTTTGTGTCCAGATCTGTCGCCTGCAGGCGGCGTCGACTCGCCTCCGGTCGGCCGTGGAGCTCAGCGAGGCTCAGGGGGCGGAGCTTCAGTACCAGCTGACGGCGAGTCGCAGAGAGAACCAATCGCTGACAGGTAGGGGCCCCGACGCCGCCCTCTGATTGGTCTGTGTTTCTGTTACCATGGTGACGTCAGGCTGCTGTCCGTCAGGTCGAGTCGCCGTCCTCCAGCAGGACCATGATGCTCTGCAACAGGAAGTGGAGGAACGAGATCAGCTGATCGACAAGATGAGCTCCGAAAACCAGCGACTCCAGCGGCTGCTGCAGGTCCAGGAATAATATTATACATTTAATATTTACGTTTCTGTGGCACAACAAAGAACAAGACTTCAGAATTATAAATGAAAAGTCAGAAAATTAAAATTTAGGGTAGAACTCGTGCAATAAAATAGACATTTTATATCCATTTGATTTGAAATATAAAGTTAGTTGTGAAGTAAAATGTCAAAATGAGTTAAAAGTAAAAATCATTAAATAAAAAGACAGAATAGTGAAATCAGAAGTTTAATTCTTGTGATTAAAAAGCACAAATTTTTGTAAAAAATCATCTCAATCATGAGGTGAAAAACTGAAAAATGCCTTTAATGAATTAAAGACCACAAGTTATGAATTAAAAGGTTATTTTAATGGTATAAAAAGTCTAATAAATGAGGAAAAATCAAAGTTTTTATTCATAAATTTGAAAATTATGAATTATTGTGGCAAAAATTCTGAATATTAAAAACAGATAAAATGATTACATGTGAAGTTATGAAATAAAAACGTCAAATATAAGACTGAAAATTTTCAAACTAAACTTGGAGAATTTAGAAAAAAATTAAAACAGGCTGTCAGAAACATTAAATATAGTCAAACGATAGAACCAAATGTCAAATCCTTGAAATATAACATAAGAATTCTGGAACAAACGGATCGATTGTACTGAATAAAATGTCAGAAATATGGAATAAAATTTAAGATTTAAGAAAAAAAGTCCAAACTGTGAAATAAAAGGATTATTTTGCATGATAAAAAGTCTAATATTGTGGAAAAATACTACTCTTTAAAAAATATTATGAATAAAAAGATAAATTATTAAATAAAATGTCAAAATTATGAATTGTTGTGGCAAAAATTCAGATTTTTAAAAGATAAATGATTAAATGTGAAATTATGTAATAAAAATGTCAAAAAAGAGAGAACATTTTGTAATTAAACAAAAAAAATTAAACAGAAAATTTTCTAATTAAACAGAAAAAAATTGAAAACAGGATGTCTGAAATGTTAAATGCAAAGTCAAATTCTATAAGGAAATGTCAAATTTTTGCAATAAAAAATAAAACATTTTGGAATAAACAGTTCGATTTCATGAAATAAAAAGTCAAAATTGTGTCAGAAATTATTAGAAAAATTCAAATGTATGAAAACCTATAAAATAAAAGATATTCTCTCTATAAAAATGTTAATATTTAAAAATGTAAAAAAAAAAAAACAATACAAGTCATAGTTGTAATGAAATAAAATGTAATTCCTATGAGATAAAACGGCTGATTTTGGGGGAAAAAAGGCAAAATTATCAACAAAAGAAAATATGATTTAGAAAAGCATCTTTGGTCGAACAAATATTAAACACCAGTTGAAGCTGGTTTAAAATCCTGTTTGTTTGTTTAATTAAAGTGAGTTTTATTGTGAAATCCAGGAGGAGCAGGAAGTCCTTCAGGACCTTCAACAGGAGAAGCTGAAGGAGGCTGAAGTGAAGCAAAGACAGATGGACCAGATGAAGCTTCTGAAGGAGAAACTGGAGGAGAGCCATCAAGAGAATGAGGTGAAGGAGGTTATTAGAACCTGAAGAACCTGAAAAGATATCTAGAAATATCAGGATAAATATCTAGAAATACCAGGATAAATATCTAGAAATACCAGGATAAATATCTAGAAATACCAGGATAAATATCTAGAAATACCAGGATAAATATCTAGAAATACCAGGAAAAATATCTAGAAATATCAGGATAAATATCTAGAAATATCAGGATAAATATCTAGAAATACCAGGATAAATATCTAGAAATACCAGGAGAAATATCTAGAAATACCGGGATAAAAATCTAGAAATACCAGGATAAATATCTAGAAATACCAGGATAAATATCTAGAAATACCAGGATAGATATCTAGAAATACCAGGATAAATATCTAGAAATACCAGGATAAATATCTAGAAATACCAGGATAAATATCTAGAAATACCAGGATAGATATCTAGGAATACCAGGATAAATATCTAGAAATATCAGGATAAATATCTAGAAATACCAGGATAAATATCTAGAAATACCAGGATAAATATCTAGAAATACCAGGATAAATATCTAGAAATACCAGGATAAATATCTAGAAATATCAGGATAAATATCTAGAAATACCAGGATAAATATCTAGAAATACCAGGATAAATATCTAGAAATACCAGGATAAATATCTAGAAATATCAGGATAAATATCTAGAAATATCAGGATAAATATCTAGAAATACCAGGAGAAATATCTAGAAATACCAGGAGAAATATCTAGAAATACCGGGATAAAAATCTAGAAATACCGGGATAAATATCTAGAAACACCAGGATAAATATCTAGAAATACCAGGATAAATATCTAGAAATACCAGGATAAATATCTAGAAATACCAGGATAAATATCTAGAAATACCAGGATAAATATCTAGAAATACCAGGATAAATATCTAGAAATATCAGGATAAATATCTAGAAATACCAGGATAAATATCTAGAAATACCAGGATAAATATCTAGAAATACCAGGATAAGTATCTAGAAATACCAGGATAGATATCTAGAAATACCAGGATAGATATCTAGAAATACCAGGATAAATATCTAGAAACACCAAGATAAATATCTAGAAATACCAGGATAAATATCTAGAAATACCATGATAAATATCTAGAAATACAGGATAAATATCTAGAAATATCAGGATAAATATCTAGAAATACCAGGATAAATATCTAGAGATATCAGGATAAATATCTAGAAATACCAGCATAAATATCTAGAAATACCAGGATCAATATCTAGAAATACCAGGATAAATATCTAGAAATACCATAATAAATATCTAGAAATACCAGGATAAATATCTAGAAATACCAGGATAAATATCTAGAAATACCAGGATAAATATCTAGAAATACCAGGATAGATATCTAGAAATACCAGGATAGATATCTAGAAATACCGGGATAAATATCTAGAAATACCAGGATAAATATCTAGAAATACCGGGATAAATATCTAGAAATACCAGGATAGATATCTAGAAATACCAGGATAAATATCTAGAAATACCAGGATAAATATCTAGAAATACCAGGATAAATATCTAGAAATATCAGGATAAATATCTAGAAATATCAGGATAGATATCTAGAAATATCAGGATAAATATCTGGAAATGGAGCGTCTGTTTGTGTTTCAGCTCTCAGAGCAGAAGATCAAAACCCTGGAGACCACCATGGAGGAGGAAAGGTCCACTCACCTGGAGACCAAGTTCACCTCTGAGATCGTCCAGGTAACAAACACACCTGGAGACGCTGTTTCTGTCTTGGTTTTTCTGTCATTTTATGTCTCATTTTTGTTGTTTTTTATTGCTTTGTTGTTGTTTTTTTCACATTTGTGTTGTTCCGTCTTGTTGTCTGCCATTCTGTGTCTTGTTTGGGTCATTTTGCGGCAGTTTTTTGTAGTTTTCTGTCTAATTTCTATTAATTTCTCTTGTTTTTCGGCCAATTTTGTGATGGTTTTGGACTAATTTTTGCCATTTTGTGTCTAATTTGGGTGGTTTTGTGTCTGTTTTTTGTCGCTTTGTCTTGTTTTATCGTCTTCTATGTCTTGTCTTTGTCATTTTGTGTCTTGCTTTTGTCACTTCACCTTGTTTTTTGACATTTTGTATCGTCCTTTTGTCTCATTGTCATTTTGTGTCTTATTTAAGTTGCTTTGTGTGTGTTTTTTATGTGAATTTTTGTACCCTTCTGTGTCGTTTGTCATTTTCTTTTTGTAGTTTTGTGACTTATTTGTGTTGTCCTTTTTTGCTGTTTTGTGTCTAATTTGTGTCCTTTTTTGTCAGTCATTTTCTGTCTCATTTTGTGTCACTTTGTCTCGCGTCTTAGACTGATTTTCATTAATTCTGTGTCATTTTATCCATTTTTTTAAACTACTTTAGAGACACATGGAGGACAAATTTCATCGACATTTTGTACAGAACTAAGTCACACTGGATGATCATCTATTATTTGAGCACATTTTAGTTTCTATGGATTTTTTTTGTCACATTAAACATATTTATATTAATTTATGACAATATTGGGCCATTTTAGAGAATTATTTTGTCTATATTTTATGTCAAATGTTGAGTCATAAATGATTTTATGTCATTTTAGACGGTCGATTTGGTTGAATTACACTCTTTGATTATCTTCATTTAAGTCCAGTTTAACTGTGAAAATGCAGCAAATTTATACACAAACTGTCTCCAAAGTTTAGAGTAAAAATCTCTGGCGTAGAAGTTGATGAGAAACCAGCGAAGCCTTTGTCAGATCAGAGACGTTCTGCAGAAGAACAGCGGCTCAGGTGAACCAGCAAAGGATGATGGGAAACGCAGTCCTTTAATGTACTGTCAGGCTACACGGCTCTGAGCAGGTCTGAGTGAATATTTGAACCTGACCGTCTAATAATCAATAATAAATAGTAAACAAACGTGTTGTGTGTTGTGCAGCTGAGGCTCAGAGATCTGGAGGCCATGGTGGCGGTGGAGCGATCCGGCCAGCAGGAGGCGCTCTGCAGCCTGAAGCTGCTCCGAGATCAGCTGATGGAGGAGAGACAGAGGAGGGACGCTACTGAGCGCGCTCTGCAGCGGTGAGACGTGACATCATCACCAGACGGCCAATCATCAATAAGATCCACATCAGTGCTGAAATATGGAGTAAATATGGAGTAAATATGGAAATAAACAGAACAGATGGACGGTTGAAAGAGCTGCTAGACAATTTAATGACATTTTGGACAGATTTCTATTCCTTTTGGAAATGTTTTCAGGCTTTTTGGACAGATTTAATGTCTTTTTCAGATAATTTGAACAACATTTTATGTTATTTTGGATAAAAGTTAAACCATTTTAGACAGACTCAGTCATTTTGGGTACTTCTATGTAATTTTGAACAGTTTTTAAAATATGTTTGAACAAATTTTGCGTCATTTTGGAAACATTTTTTTTTTATTTTAGGCAAACTCATGTCATTCCGGTAAAATATTGAGTCTTTTTAGACAATTTAATGACATTTTGGACAATTTAATGTCATCTATGGCAGTTTTAGGTCATTTTAGACAGTTTTTAAATATTTTTTGACAACTTCTCAGTCTTTTTGAGAATATGAGGTCATTTTGGAAAAATATTCAGTCTTTTTGAACAATTTCCTTTTCTGGGGGTAAAATCTGTTGTTCTTGGGCAAATATTTGTCATTTCTGTAAAATATTTAGCATTTTTAGAGAATTGAATGACATTTTGGACAATTTAATGTCATCCAGGACAGTTTTATGTAATTTTGGACAGTTTTAATAATATTTTTGGACAAATGTTCAGTCTTTTTGAGAATTGTAGGTCATTTTGGACAAATTTTATGTCATTTTGGACAGTTTTAAAAAAAATTTTGGGAGAATCTTAGATCATATTGGAGAAATATTCAGTCTTTTTAAACAATTTCCTGTTGTTATTGGGGGGGAACTGTTATTCTGGACAAATATTATGTCGTTTTGGGGGCTTTTTTTGATTTGGACACATTTTGGATATTTTAAGTTGTTTTGGACAGATGTTGAATATTTTTTGAGGCGTTTTTCTGATGGATCGATGCGTCTCACATGATTTAGACAAACTGACGTTGTTTTGAGCCCATTTTCACTGAGTGAATAAATGTAAACGATGTGTTCAGGCTGCAGACGGAGTTCGATCAGTGTCGGTCTGATGTGAGCGTTGCCATGGAAACGCAGAAGAAGATGGCGTCCGACCTTTCAGAGCAGCTGGAGGACGAGAAGAGACGACACGCCGACACTCAGTCGCTGCTGCAGCAGGTAAAACTCACATTTATAAACCCCTGAAGTCTGAGCAGGTTTCATCTAAAGTCCTGCAGCTCTGTGGAACCAGAACAACATGAAGAAGACAGAGAATCAGAGATTTATTCAGTCAGACTGACAGTAAATTATATTTAAAATACGCTGTTTTGGACAAGGGTTGCAGTATGACAGTTCTAATAAAAGAAATCAGAAAATAAATGCCCACAGGTGTTAACAGAACCGGAAAAATGGAGGCTCCACATACTAATCTTGTTATGTTTTTGTTTCCAAACTTGTCTCTTCTCTGTTCTCTGTGAACATAAATGGATGTAAATGACCAAAACTTGACCAAGAAGTTTTCAGATTTGTTCAGAATGACTCTAAACTTGTGCAAATGACTTAAATTTGTCATAAATGACTCTAACGTTGTGTGAAATGACCTAAAATTGTCCAAAATCACCTCATATTTGTTCAAAATTCTGCAGAAATTGTCAAGAATGACCCAAAATCTGTGCAAAATGACTCAAAAATGTCAAAAATGTTTTAAAACTTTTATAAAATGACTTAAATTTGTCCAAAATTATTCAAAACTTGTGTAAAATGACTTTAAATTATCCAAAATTACTTCAGATTTGTTCAAAATTACACAGACATTGTCCAACATCACTTACACTTCTTAAAAATGACTTAAACTTGTCCAAAATGTCTCAATACCTTTACAAAATTACTTCAAATTGGTTCAAAATCAACCCAAAATTTGTCAAAAAAGACTCAAAACTTGTCCAAAATGACTTAAAAATGGCAAAAGCGACTTAAAACTTGTATAAAATGACTTCAGATTTGTTCAAAATGACTTCAAGTTTGTTCAAATTGACTTGAATTTGTCAAAAACGTCTCAAAACTTGTCCAAAATGACTTGTGCTTCATCTTCATACTTGTAAATCTTAAAATCTATTTGTTTGTTGTTGCGTTTCCAGGCAGCTCAGAGTCGCAGTGAAGCAGACGAAGCCTTCGTTGTCTCCATGAATCAGATCAAAGACCTTCTGGAACAACACGGCAGCTCAGGTGAAGCAGCAGAGGATGCTGGGAGTCGGAGTCTTTCTGCTGAAGTCCTGCAGCTGCTGAGGACGACGCTCAGCTCCAACCAACACAGACTGCAGGAAGCCGACCAACAGGTTAAATCTGCTCGCTTTCAGCAGAGTTTCCTGCTTTAATCGGAGGATTTCGGTTAAATGTGTCGCCTCTTTTCTCTGGCAGGTTCAGGATCTGCTGTTTGCATCGCAGAAGCTGCAGGACGACAATCAGACGCTTCGACGGCTGGCGTCAGATCATAAGAGTCAGATAGAGGTAGACAAGACTCAAGCTGTTTCTAAATCTGCTCTGTTTGCTCCAAAGTTTATCAAAATGGCTCCAAAGTTGGCCAAAATGATTCTAAACCTGTACAGACTGACTCAAATCTCAGCCACAATGACAAAAAAATGGTCTAAAATGACAAAAGCTGGCCAAAATTACCCAACACCTGAACGAAATCACTCAAAACTTGTCAAAAAACGACAAAAACATGGCCCAAAGTTGGCCAAAATGATTTTAAAAAATGTCTTCTACAAAGTGACTCTACCGGTCAAAAATGAAAAAACTTGTCTAAATTGACTGGACAACTGTCTTAAATGACTCCAAAGTTTTCCAAAATTACTGTCAACCTGTACAAAATGACTCAGAACATGTCCAGAGTGTCTCGAAAATTGTTCAAAACTTCAAAATAACAATAACATGGCCAAAATGAACTGAAAACTGTCCAAAATTACATGTAGCCTGTCAAAATGACCTGAAACCTTGTACAGACTGACTAAAAATGTGTCCAGAAGGACAAACACTGGTCTAAAATAACAATAGTTGGCCAAAAGTCCTGAAAACCTGTCTAATATGACTCAAGATGTCCAAAATTGCTTGAAATCTGTACAAAGCCTGTAAAAAGTGACGATAACATGGCCAAAATGACTTGTAATGTGTCAAAACTGACTTGGAACCTGTCAGAAAAACACAAAAACTGGTCTAAAATGACAAACGTCGGCCAGAAGTCCTCAAAACTTTTCCAGAATGACCTGGAACCAAATTCCTTCTGTTGGTAAATATACTCCAGACGTGTTGAAGCTGTCGGTTCTGTTTTTTCCAGGAGTCTCGGCTGGTTTCCGTCCGACTGGAGGAGGAAGCGACTCGGCTGCGTCAGGAGGCGTCTGATTGGTCGAAACAGAGTCGAGTCCTTCGAGTCGAGCTGGACGAAGAGAGAAAGGTGAGGACGGAGGAAGTCCAGGAGATAAACGACCGACACCAGGACGAGTCGACGGTGAGCAGAAACGCTGATTTAAACAAGTTTGGAGTCTTTATAGACGAGTGGTTGTCACCTTGGACAAGTCAATGGGGACAAACTTTTTAGTTTTAGGCCAGTTTCGAGTCATTTTTTAGTTTTTGTCATTTTGGACCAGTTTAAAATGGTTTCAAGCAGGTTTTTACCATTTTGAACCATATTTAGACAAGATTCAAGTAATTTTGGACAAATTCTGAATAATTTTTTGCAAATTTTTGTCAGTGTGGACAAATTTCAAGTCATTACACCTTTGGTCAGGTTTTTGACCATTTTTAGTTACTTTGCTCTTCAGTTTAAAGTTTTTGTGTTTTCTAAAAAAAGTGTGAGTTCTTTTGGTCAATTTTTAAAAAAATTTTGGGTACATTTTGGGAAATTTTTTGACAAATTTTTAATACTTTTGAGAATTTTTTTGTAATTTTCAACCAGATTCAAGCATTGTAGACAAGATTTGTGTTATTTTGAACAACTTTTTGTCATTTTGGCAAGTTCCTGTTTTTTCCTGCAAGTTTTCAGCCATTTTGGGCTATTCAAGAAAAATTTGAACCAATTTTGAATAATTTTTGGCCAGTTCCTGTCACTTTCTGCAAGTTTCAGCCATTTTGGACTATTTAAAAATTTTTTTTTTACCAATTTTGAATGATTTTTGGCCAGTTCCTGTCATTTTGGGCAAGTTTTCAGCCATTTTGGACTAATTTTTTTTTTTTTACATTTTGAATCAGTTTTGAATTATTTTTGGCCAGTTCCTGTCATTTTGTGTAAATTTTGATATATTATTATATTTTTTTTTGTCATTTTGAACACATTTAGAATCATGCTGTGAAAGTTTTGAGTCTTACTGTCAAAGACTGTTGGTTCTGTTTCTCTTTACGATTCCTCCTCCTGTACATCGGTGGAGAATAAGTCTAGTTTCTGTGACATGCAGATGTGTTTGAGGACTAATTAAAGATGTAAATAATGAAACACCTGGATACCGTGGAGCCTCCGTTTCTTCAGTAGCACCTGTGGACGCTGACATGTTGATTCCAGGTTCTCTGGATGTGAGTTTTATTTGCTCTGCTTCGTAGTTTTGAACTTTTGTTTTATTTTGAAAGAGCACAGCACAGATTCAGACTGAGGCTTCACTCAGGAAGGTTTTCTTTAGATTCTGTTCATGTTTGTGTTATATTTGCATGTAGGTGATCTCACCACACACTCTTCATACTCTAACCTCCTGCTGCTGCTTCCAGGCCCAGCTGACCTTCCTCCACTGCCTCTATCAGCGCCTGCTGGCCGGCTGTGTCCTCCTCCAGCAGCCCCAGAGCATTCTGGGAAACTTCACCTGGCTGGAGCTGTGTGACGTCATCAGCGAGCAGGTGGACCAGCTGACCTCTGACCTGCAGAAGGCCAACGACAAGGTGAGTTTGGAACGGGAGGTCATGAGATGCACTGTTTCTGCTCATTCATCTCTGATCTGCCTCAAAGTTTGGTCACATGAAATATGGATATTTATAAAGATATTTGGGGAATTACAGGTTCATGTATCAAATACTTTACAAAATATAATCCTAAAAGATTTTCCTGTTGACCCACTTTCACTG
This sequence comes from Amphiprion clarkii, assembly GCA_027123335.1. NCBI lineage: Eukaryota > Metazoa > Chordata > Actinopteri > Pomacentridae > Amphiprion > Amphiprion clarkii. Next base: position 24,250,371 of record CM049589.1, on the reverse strand, counting down.
TTTTTTCTCATCATGTCATTTACAATTTCTGTCCCGACTTTGATGCCAAAATTAGCCGGGTATTAGCTTAGCTTAGCATAAAGCAAAAGTAAGTGAAAGGATCAAGTGATCCATGATGCTTCCACCACCATGCTTTAATCATGATGCTGCCACCACCATGCTTCATATCATGATGCTGCCACCACCATGCTTTAATCATGATGTTTCCACCACCATGCTTCACATCATGATGCTGCCACCACCATGCTTTAATCATGATGCTGCCACCACCATGCTTCACTGTGGGGGATGGTGTGTTTGTGTTGATGTGGCTAATGCTGCATTTATTCAAAGTGGTTAGCTTGAATGCTAACCTGACAAACAGCCTCACCCAGCTGTTTCTGCAGCAGTTTATAATCCTAGATTGTGTGTAGGTGTGATGATGGGAGCTTATATTCCAGGTGAATGGTCGTCATGGTCACCTGTCCTCTCTCTCACTCCGTCTGTAGATCGCCCACCTGCAGAGTGTGTGTCACAAGAAGAGTGTGTGTGTGCGCGAGCTGCAGCGCAGTCAGGAGTGTGTGTTGTCTCGACTAAAGGAGAGTGTGAAGAGGAGGGAGGAGGCCTGGAACAGCCAACATCTAAGCACTGTGAAAGAGCTGCAGGTAACACAAACACACACAAAAGCAAACACAAACACACAACAATGAGTTCAACAGTTGTCCAACAATGAGTCATGGTCAGTTTAAATGGCTCATCTAACTGAACTCAGCTGCCTCAGGTGGTGCTAGAAGTCACACAGTTAGTACACCAAAACCATCTGAGGTCAGTGAATGTGTCTGAATGACTGTAGGATAAAGACTCCTGGATGTAGAAGGTCCAATCTCTGGTGGATCAGTACTCCTGGATAGAACTGCACCATGAACAATAAAGAACACTTCAAGAAACTCTCTCAGAGTCCAGTTAAATCCATAAATAAGAAATGGAAGGAATATGACACGTCTGTAAACCTGACTGGAGCAGGACGTCCTCAAAAACTGAGAGACCGAGAAGAAAGAGACTAGTGAGGGAGGCCACCAAGACTCCTATGACTCCTCTGAAGGAGTTCCACCTTCAGCAGCTGAGATGAAGAGACTGTTCATCCAACAACTGTTGTCTGTTCTTCACCAGTCAAAGCTTTGTGGAGACAAAACAGACCATGATGTGAAGCATGGTGGTGGCAGCATGAAAGATACACAAAAGACACAAAATACATGTAACGCTGAGGTCTGCTGTGTTCTAGTATCACTGTTAGTAAAGATTTAAAGATACAAAAACACTACAAAGAAACACAAATTGCTCACAAATACACTCAAAATTCCCCCCAAAATACACAAAACTGCGACAGAGATGCAAAATAACCACAAAAACATGAAAAACAACCACGAAAAGAAACAAAAAAGACACAGTTCATCAAAAAATGCGATATTTTACATCTTTAATGGTCATTTAATTTTTTTTTCCCAGCAGAACTCAGTTTCTGAAATCTGCTGCTTTATTTCAGTGTTTGTTTGTGGAAGACACAAAACTGTTTGAGTGAGAAAATAAAATAAACACCAGTTTAACTGATAATTAAAACAATCATCAGTTTTGAATAGCTTCATTTAAAAAGAACATCAGTTTCAGTATCCGTCCTCTTATTGTCAGCGGTGTTGGTCGACTTGTTCTACTTCTGTCAGGAGGATTTCTGCTCTCGGGGACAATGAAGCTTGATTTGAGTTCCTCTTCAGAAGGACAGAAACTTCCTTCTTCTTCTGCAAACCTGCAGCTGACTCAGCTGGAAGATGTCTGCAGGGAGACTTAAAACCATCTCCATGTATGAGGAGCTGCTCACCTGAGGGAGGAACACCTGAGGGACACCCAGGCCCTAGAAGAAGTGTTCAGACCCCCAGGAAGTTTTACCCTTCTGCTGCCTCTCAACACTGAATCAGGGACAATTTAATCTGGATGTGAAGACAGCAGTTTACTAAAATAATGTGAAACTGATTTCTACAATAATGTTGAATAATTCTGATATAAAGAGTCTCTGTCAGGTTCCTCAGGGATCCTGAGTGAACAGAACTTTTCTAATTCTCAGTTGGATTGAGGTCTGGACTCTGACTCCTCCACAACTTCCACCTTGTTGTTTTCAAACCATCTCTGAGGATCTTTGTCTGTTTGCTTCGACTCACTATCTGGATGGAAAACTGATCTTCTCCAAATCTCATCATCAGGTTGTCCTCCAGGATTTCATTTACCCTCTACCACCGTACTTTAATAATGATGTTTCCACCACCATGCTTTAATCATGATGCTGCCACCACCATGCTTTAGTCATGATGCTGCCACCACCATACTATAATCGTTTGTGTGTCTGTGTTCCAGCTGTGTCGCTCTCAGTGTGACTCCCTCCAGGCCCTGGTCTCCTCACTGACCTCCGACCTCACTAAGAGTCGTAGGACCTCCTCGTCCTTCTTCTCGGCGTCTGTCCTGCTGGGTGGAGCTCTCCGACACGCCCTCCTCCGCCTGGGCCGGCTGTCCCAGCAGAAGAGCCTCCTGAGCAGGCGTCTGGAGGAGCTGGAGCTGCTGGAGGAGGAGGTGAGGAGGCTGGGAGATGCTCTGGGAGCCCAGGAGGAGGAGCAGGAGGACGGAGGCAGGAGGAGCAGGCCCCTGAGGAGGTGGAGGAGGACGGTGTGGGCGGTGATGGCGGTGAGGAGGTGGAGGCAGCTGGCTGCAAACACAACACTGCTGTTCCAGGTGGAGACAGGAGGTCGGACTGTGTGTGTCTGTGGAGGCTCAGCTACACTGGAGGGTCAGGATCTGTCAGGTGATTATCACAGTAACACAACCAATGAGGAGGGAAGCAACATCAAGGGGGTTATCACTGTAACACAACCAATGAGGAGGGAAGCAACATCAAGGGGGTTATCACTGTAACACAACCAATGAGGAGGGAAGCAACATCAAGGGGGTTATCACTGTAACACAACCAATGAGGAGGGAAGCAACATCAAGGGGGTTATCACTGTAACACAACCAATGAGGAGGGAAGCAACATCAAGGGGGTTATCACAGTAACACAACCAATGAGGAGGGAAACGACATCAAGGGGGTTATCACAGTAACACAACCAATGAGGAGGGAAACAGCATCAAGGGGGTTATCACAGTAACACAACCAATGAGGAGGGAAGCAACATCAAGGGGGTTATCACAGTAACACAACCAATGAGGAGGGAAACAACATCAAGGGGGTTATCACGGTAACAACCAATGAGGAGGGAAACAACATCAAGGGGGTTATCACGGTAACAACCAATGAGGAGGGAAGCAACATCAAGGGGATTGTCACAGTACCACAACCAATGAGGACAGAAACAACATCAAGGGAGGTATCAGAAACACAACCAATGAGGAGGGAAACAACATCAAGGGATTATCACAGTAACACAATAATGAGGACAGAAACAACATCAAAGTGTTTATCACAGTAACACAACCAATGAGGAGGGAAACAACATCAAGGGGATTATCACAGTAACACAACCAATGAGGAGGGAAACATCAAGTGTATTTTCACAGTAACACAATAATGAGGAGGGAAGCAACATCAAGGGGGGTATAACAGTAACACAACCAGTGAGGAGGGAAACACAATCAAAAGTATTATCACAGTAACACAATAATGAGGAGGGAAACAACATCAACACATTTCGTGTCTTTTTGGTGTTGTTTTGTGTCTTTTTTTTGTCTTTTTTTGTCTCTTTAATGTACTTTTGTGTCTCTTTAGTGTCATCTTATGTCCCTTTGATTTATTTTTGTGTCTCTTAGTGATTTTTTTGTCATTTTTTATTTTTGTGGGTGTAATTTTGGGTCTTTTTGTCTCGTTCTTGTGTTTGTCTTTGATTTTGGCTCTTTATGTCATTATGTTTTTGTGTCTTTGTGTTTCTCTAAATTTTCTTGTTGTGTGTCTTTGTTCTGTTTCTTTGTCGTGTTCTGAGTATTTTTGAATGATTTTATTATTTTTTCTTTGTGTTTCAGATCAGGATGAAGGTCCAGCTGCTGTCTGTTATCGGCTGCTTCGGTCTGAACGTCTGTCCTCCATCATCCTGTCGTCCATGTCTGACCTGCAGGAGGCGCTGTCTCATTCTGGTATCCATTATACTCCATACCTACACACCTGTATGTCCATAAATAGGCTGTTAGAGCGTCTGTCTGTCACTCTGCAGGCTCCGCCCCTCCTCACCTGATGTCAGCTGCTCGCTCAGCTCTTTCCTGCTTCCTGGACCAGCTGCTGGACCAATCGGCAGACGGCATGGAGACGGACAGGCTCAGACCGACTCCTCGACCCGACGTGAAGGTGAGTACGGCCCTTAGAGATCCTCGTCCAGGTGTGTTTCCCTCCTGAACACCTGTCCTCCCTGCAGGCTCTGGTGTCCAACCTGCAGCAGCACTTCCTGCTCTTCAGCCAACGGCTGCATTCGGCCGAGGTGGAGAGGCGGAGCCTGAGGGTGGAGCTGGCCAATCAGAAGAGAGGACAGCGACGAGAAGAGGACAGCCGCAGGACGGTGAGGACACACACACACACCTGACACACACTACTACACAATGAACCACATAGACCAACACATTGTCTCTTTGTGGGTCTCTTTGTGTCCCATGTGGTATTTTTGTGAGTTTTTATCTCGTTGTGCGTGTTTTTATGGCATTTTGTGCCTCTTTATTGTCTTTGTGTGTCTCTGTAGTTATTATTTGTTGTTTCTTGTGGTTGTTTTGTGTTTATTTAGTTTCATGTTGTGTCTCTTTGTGGTTGTTTTTTGTCTCTTTGTGGTTATTTTTTGTCTCTTTGTGGTTGTTTGGTGTCAGTTTTGTCTCATTTTATGTCTGTTTGTGATGATTTTGTCTGTTTGCTGACCTCTGACTTGCTCAGTGATCCATCTACTTTTTTGTGTGTCTGTGCGTGTCTGTGTGTGTCTGTGTGCAGGCAGCGTCGGAGCGTTTCCACAGTGTGTGTGCGGAGCTCCGTGAGGCTCTGAGCAGAGAGCAGCAGGCCCAGAC
>CM049589.1:24115317-24240317 GCA_027123335.1 Amphiprion clarkii | reverse complement strand
TGTCTAATTGTGTCTGTGTTATGTTGTGTTCATGTTTTTTTGTAGATATTTTGTGTATTTCAGTTGTGTCCTGTATATTTCTGGTCATTTTGTGTATCGTTACATTTTTTTTTACTGTCACATCCAAAAAAAAGAACACAATCAGAAAAATGCAACTTTATCTTTATTTATTCATGTGTTCTTGTTGCAGGTGACAGAATTTCCTGAAACAATCCCGTTGGCTGACGTGGACAAACCGCCACCTGTCCTCCTCTCTGATTGGCCAAAGGACCTGGAAGACAGAACGAGCACCGCCCCTCCAGAGGTAAACTCCGCCCCCTCGCCACTGCTTTGCAAACACAAAGCAAAGAAAGTGATGAAAAAGAAAAAGAAGGTTGGAGGGTCGAGGTAGACGGAGGTGACTGAATGTTTCTGATTTGTCCGTCTGGAGGAGGAAACGCTGCAAAGTGAAGAAGAAGAAGAAGAAAAGAAGAAGAAGAAGAGAAGTTTCCCTCCAGCTGCTCGGTGACAGACGCCTGAAGTCCAGATGTTGGAGTCGTCACGGCGACTGTGACGGATCAGCAGCTGCAGCTTTACTTCAAACCTGAAGAACAGGCAAATGAAACGTGTACGAGACCCACTGGCACACATTAAATACACAACAGGAACACAAACGGAGTCACAGAAAACCTGATTTATTTCACAGACGCACTAAACAACCACAAAGAGACAATAAACAACCACAAAGTTACACAAAAACACACAAAACAACCATAAAGAGACAATAAGCAACCATAAAGAGACAATAAACAACCATAAAGATACAACAAACAACCACAAAGTTACACAAAAACAAACAATATCACGACTAAAATACACAAAATGACTACAACAGGGAACAAAATTACCACAAGGACACACAAAAAGATATTAAACAACCAAAAAGAAACCCAAAATGACTATGAACAGGCACAAAGTCATACAAAATGAAAACAGAGACACAAAATAATTAAAAAGACACACAAATTGGCAACAAAGACACAAAACTACCACAAACAGACACAAAATGACAAAAAACACAAAATTATCACAATACACAAAATAACCCACAGAGACACAAAGAAGCCACAAAGAGGTACACATGTATACAAAGTGACACAAAGAGACACAAAATCACCACAAAAAGACACAAAATGCAACTAAAGACACACAACCAGACTCACAGCTTCTGAACAAAAGTGAGAAAAGTTTTTGAGCAGAATAAAAACACGACAAACATCTTCCTGCTGCATCAGCACGACGAGTGTGTGTGTGTGTGTGTGTGTGTGTGTGTGTGTGTGTGTGTGTGTGTGTGTGTGTGTGTGTGTGTGTGTGTGTGTGTGTGTGTGTGTGTGTGTGTGTGTGTGTGTGTGTGTGTGTGTGTGTGTGTGTGTGTGTGTGTGTGGCCTCGGGCAGGTTGTGTGTCGGCGTTTACAGTCGTATGAACAGAAACCTAGAAAGGCTGCGCTGCTGATTCAGCTGATGTGAGTCGTAGTTGCAGCTGGAATGTAGAGCTGATGGCTGCATGAGGACCGTATCTACTCTGGATCTGACAGAGTTATTACAGCTCCTCTGGAAATGTGAGTAGTTTAGGAGTAGTTTCATGAATTTCTAGTCGCTGAGATACTGTGAGGACTTGCATGTATTTAATTAAAAGTTAAAAAGTCTTTCTGTGTAAATAACGTGGACATCTGCGGCTTATAGACAAGTGCAGCATCTATATGTACAAACTTTTTTTCTTTTGAAATTTAGTGGGTGTGGCTTATATTCAGGTGTGCTCAGTAGTCCGGAAATTACGGGAGTCTAGGTCTGGTTTTGGTCCCAATCTTGTACTGGTTTTGAACTTTTTTAGGACTGATTTCACGCTGTTTCTAAAACTGGTTTTAGTTTTGGTTTAGGACTGGTTTCTGACTGGTTCTGACCATTTTTTTGGACTGGTTTAGGTTTGATTTTGGTCCCAGTTTAAGACTTTTTAAGGACAGGTTTCAGACCGTCTTGGGTGGGTCTTTGTTTTAACCCCAAGAACACCAAAGCTACCATCAAGCATGGAGGTGGCAGTATCATTCTCTGTGGAACTGGAGTTTTCAACAAAGTAAATGGAATAATGAAGAAGGAGGATCACCTCCACGTTCTTCAGGAAAACCTAAAACCATCAGCAGAAGGTTGATCTTGGACACAGTTGGATGTTTCAACCAGACAATGAGTCCAAACACACATCAGACGTGGTAAAGAAATGGTTCCATCAGGCTGGAATGAAGGTTCTAGACTGGTCTCCACAAAGTTCTGACTTAGACCCATCAAGAACTTGTGGACTGATGGAGAAACTAAATAGTACTTTCAGTCCCAGTACTTTTACAGTTTCTCCATGAATACTATTCCCAGTTTTAAAGATTTTTCCCCCCATATAGTAAATTTCTATCTAAGGATTCTAGTATTTTCCTCCTAGAACACTATTTTTTGTCCCAGTATTTACAGTTTTTAAAGTTTGTCCTCAGTAAACTAAGAGCTGAAGAAGCTTCCAGCTTCTTGGAAAGTCTCCGGACATCTTTTAGAGGTTTTAGTTTCATAAGTTCCTGGACAAACGTTTGATAGCTGGTGTTTGTCCTGAGACTGTGCAGATGTTGATCCAGATGTTCTCCTCCGTCGTGTCGCTGCAGCTCCTCTTTGTTTCCGGATTATTCCTCGTCTCCGGGGTTTAGCATTAATCTGAGACGCTGAATGAGGCCGTCACGGTCAGCCGTCCTCGTGCTAAGCTACGTTAGCGCCGCATTGAAAGCCGGTGACAGCGAGATGTCCGGAGAGGCGACTCAGGACCCCGGTTTTCTGTCCACGGCAGCGTTTCCTTTCAGGCAGGATTTAGGGCCAACGGAGAGGCGTCATGTGACTTGCAGCCGGTCAGCAGAGAGAAGCGACGGTTTAGGAGACGTCAAGACTTCCTGTGAACTCTGACGTCAGCTCGTTTAGAGGCACCGATTAATCCAGCAGAGAAAAACCAGCTTCATGACATGAATTCAAACCAACATCAACAGTTAGTATTTTCCACTCAAGGGTTCTTATGATCCTGAAAGTAAATCAGTGACTTTATGTCTGTTTGTGGGGATTTTTTTTGGTGTTTTTGAGACTTTTTCCAGTGATTTGCTCCTTTTTATGGGAGGTTTTGGCCCCTTTTATAGGAGTTTTTGCCATTTTTTTTGAAGATTATGAATCTTTTAGTGGTGGTTTTTGTGTTTTCATGTGGATATGTTGTTTTTCTTTCTTTTTGGGTGATTTTGACTCTTTTTTTATTGTGAATCTCTTTGTGGTGGTTTTGGATCTGTTTTTGATGGTTTTGCATCTTTTTGTTGTGATTTCATCTCTTTTTGATGGTTTGGCTGTTTGTGATTTTGCATCTCTTTATGGTGATTTTGTCTCTTTTTTTGGAGATTTTCATTTTTGTGTTTTGATTTAGTGTCTTGTTTGGTTTTTTGGTTTTTCGATTTAGAATTAATGGTGATGACTTTGGGCCTTTATGATAGTGTTGTATTGTAATAATTTTGGGTTCTTTTGTAATGTTTTTTGTCTCTTTCAGAGGATTTTGGCTCTCTTTTGGTGATTTTGATAATTTTTTGGTAGTTTTGAATCTTCTTCCAGTTGTCACATTTTTTGGTGATTTTGAATCTTTGCAGTGGTTTTGGGCCTTCATAGTGGTGATTTAGTCTTTATTTGGTGATTTTGGTACTTCATCGTAATGGTTTCATCTCTTCTTTGGTGATTCTGGGCCTTTATAGTGGCGATTTGGTCTTTTTTTTGGTTGATTTTGGGCCTTTATCGTAGTGGTTTCGTCTCATTTTTGGTGATTTTGAGTCTGTTTGTGGTGACTTTGTCATATTGTAATAATTTTGGGTTCTTTGTAATGATTTTTGTCTCCTTTTGAGAGGATTTTGCATCTTTTTGTGGTGGTGTTGGCTTTTTTTGTTGATTTTTATCTCTATTTTGGTGGTTTTGAGTGTACATCCAGTCGTCGTCGTGTATGTCTAAGAGGGAGGTGTGTTTTTTATCTGTTTGCGTTGATGCTGCATGTCATTGTATTTGTGTCTGTTTCTGGTCTTTTGTCTGTCCTTGTTGTTTTGTTTCACATGTTGTCAGTTCATGAAATAAGTTCGACTCCAGAGTCTCCATCAGATCAAAATATTTCAGCTTTAATTTGCTGAATCCGATCAGATGTTTGTGGACTAAAACTCACAAACTTGTGTTTTCTGGCTGCAGCAGCTTCATCCGTCAAGTGTTTTCCTCTTTAAAGTGACACTCGGCAACTTAATCCCGTGTTTCCTTTCAGGCTCTAATCCTGTTTTAGCAGCGAGTCAAGGATTAAAAGTCTGAAAGGGTCGAGTGTTTCTCCGCTAACATCGCAGGAACCTCCACAATGAAATAAAAGCAAACATCAGTACAAAAAGAATGAGTGAGGAGGTGTCAGCGTCCTGCTTTCGCTCCCTCATGAATATTCCCAGAAACTTTCCTTCCTCCTCGTCCTCCTGCTGCTGTCCTAGTTGTACCTGCGACAGCACTCGCTCGGTCTAAACACCACGTCGACTGGCTTCTCCCTGCGCTGCCAAGCTGGCGTGGCTACAAAGGATGTGCTGCAGTAATGACACAGATTTAAAGATGGAGGGGGAGGACGAGGATCCTCGACGTCCCGTTAAAGCTGCACACAGACGCACCAGCTGTGTTTAGCGTCATGTAAAATTCAGCCGCTGAAGCCGCCGATTGAGGCGACAAATGGCAGAAAAGTGACAAACGGGGAAAAGCGACCTGCAGCAGAGCGGATTTAAATAAAAACCGAGAACCAGGAGGAAGAAACTCGTTTTTCTGGAGCCACGAAACCCCCAAGGCCCTGAATTTACAGCTTCTGTTTGAATCAGATCATAATCTAAAGTCCTGAACCTCTGTTTAGACACAACTATGAAGACAGAAGTGAACTAAAGTCTCCATCCTCTATAAAAACCAGCCAAGTCTCCAGTGACTCCTGGAACTTTCTGGGATGGAATCATTCAGACACACTTTCACTTCTCATCCATTCAGACCTTCTTTCTGATGATTCTTGCTTGACTCTTGACCATCCTGACCAATCATCTCTCAGCAGCAGGTGGTAGTTTGTGTTTTCTTCCTGATGGTGGCAGTAACACAACTGGACCATGAACTTTATACTGACAAACACATGATTTAGGATCTGAAGCTGCTTTGAAGTGACTCCAAGTGACTTTCTGACTTGAATCATTTCAGACATATTTCCAGTCACCTGGACGATTCTGGAGTCAATCTGGACAATTTTAGCATCAGTCTGTTCAGTTTTCAGTTTTTCTCGATGTTTTCAGTCACTTTGGAATAGTTTTGAGTGCATTTGGACAACTTATGAGGCAACTTTGACTGTTTTTGTTTCAATTTGGACAAATTAAAAAAATATATCAATTTTTTAGTCACTTTGGACAGTTACTGAGTGAATTTATGAGTCCATGTAGACGTCTCCATCAGTCAGTTTGGACCATTTATGAGTCAATTTTTACAGTTTTGGTCAAATTGGGCAATTTTTAAAACTGAATTTAATCAGTTTCAGTTCATTTTTTGAGGTAATTTGGTCAATTTTATTGCCAATTTGCACAGTTTTTGAATCATTATCGAAATTGTTTCAGTGACTTTAATTTTAGTAGACTAACAGTTTTTGAACCAATTTGGCCAAGTTTTAAATAATTTTAGACATATTTTTAGTCACTTTGGAAATTTGGTGAGTGAATTTATGCCCATGTAGACACCTCTTCAGTCACTTTAGGATGTTTTTGAGTCAATTTTGACAATTTTGGGCATCAACTTAGGCAATTTTTGAGTTCAAGTCAATGATTTTCTTTTTCAGATCTTTGCTGAGCTCCTCAGACTTTCCCCCTGTAGGGTTAGGGTTAGTTAAGAGTTTGATCTCATGAGTGGATCTAATGGTTCTGTTTAAAGTGAATCAGAGGAGTCAGCAGCTGTAGTCGACTGGAATCACTCAGGAGGAGTTAAGAGGTCATGAAACTAAGAAAATTAGATTAATGCAACTTTCTACATCATAAAAACTGATGATTCAAGTTGCTGTATGTCTATTTTTGATCCACTCCATTCCAGAAAACATTTAATAAATCTATGAAAGAACCAAAATTCATGAATGTTTTTTGAAGTATCCCGTCATAGAAAGTTCTAAGAGTCATTGGAGACTAAAGACTCATGATCTAAATTATCTTTCCAGGTGGATGGAGCCTTTTGTTGAGCTGCTGACAGAAGACATTTCTGAGTTCTCTCTCCTTCTTCTTGGTTGTTGTTCTCCAGAGGTTCAGGACTTTCTGTTCCAGGTTGTGTTTTGTCCGTTCAGACTCCGTCTTTGATATGAAGCCGGTTTCCTTCTTCAAACGCTGCCTCCTGCTGCTGTTTGTTCGACCTGCTTCGTTCAGCCAAGAACTCAGGACCAGGACACACAAATCGACCCTCTGAGATGTTCTGCAGGATAAAGTGTGTCAGCGACGCTACGCTCGCTAACTAATATTCTAATTAGCACGACATCAAACCAGGAAAGAGGTCCAGCGGCTCCCAGCAGACGGCAGCCTGTCCAACAGCCCTACCTTCACTCGCATGTTTCCACCTCCGAGCTGCTGCACAACAAACTTTCCAGGTCGACGCAGATCCCCGAGGAGACGTCTGACACGAGCTGCTCATCAGTTTCCTCATCTGAAGACGCCCAACGCACAGATACGAGCTGGAGGAAAGGTTTAGAGACACACGTTTTACACTTACACAGCCAGGATTTCATTCTGACGGTTCACAAGGAACCAAAATGTGTTTTTAAACATTTCATGTCTCGTTGCAAAGTCACAGACGACAGTTAGGAGACACACAAAACAGCCACAGAAAGACACAAAACAACTAAAGTGACACACAAAAGTGACCACAAAGACACAAACAACCACAAAGAGCCACAAGATGTCTAAAAAGAGATGATAAATGAACAGAAACATGCACAGAATGACTGAAAAGATGCACAAAATGATCAAAAATCATCACAAAACAACCACAAGTGGACACAAAATGACCAAAGAGAGCCATAAAATATCTAAAAAAAACACATAAAATGACCACAGAGAGCCAACAAAGGGAGACAAAATTTAAAGACAAAACCCAACTGAAGGCTGAAATGTCCAGAAACTTCCAAAAAATGTCTAAAAATAGATGCAAAACTACCATAAAGAGGCATAAAATGAGCACGGACACACAAAAAAGCAGACGCAAAACAACCAGAAAACGAGCCAAATAATTCACAAAGAGACAGAAAATAGACACAAAATGACTAAAAGCAGACACAAAAAAATACAAAGACCCGCAATAAGTCAAAAAACAGACAAAGTGACAAATAAAAGGCAAAAAGAGGCCACAAGCAGGGACAAAATGTCTAAAAATGACCACAAAGACACACAAAACCAGCTGAAACACTCACAAGATTAATAAAAATAGACACTAAATGAGGAAACTGAGACAGAAATGTCTAAAAATGACCACAAAGACACACAAAACCAGCTGAAACACTCACAAGATTAATAAAAATAGACACTAAATGAGGAAACTGAGACAGAAATGTCTAAAAATGACCACAAAGACACAAAGCAATCACAGAAACACACAAAATTACAACAAAAAGACACAAAATGGCCACAAAGACAACAAAAATGAAGAAAAATCCACACAAAATGACTTTAGATACACCCAAAACAACAAAAATATGCACAAAATCACTTAACATACACAAATGACTAGAAATACATACAAGACAACAAAAATACACACAAAATGAAAAAAATACTAATGAAATGAATAAAAAACACAAAATAAGTAAAAATACACACAGAATGACTAAAAACATACTTCAAATTACTGAAAATACACACAAAACTACTAAAAAATACACACAAAATGGCCACAGAGAGACACAAAACTTCTAAAAAGACACAAATGGTGTCCAAATGACCATAAAGACCCACAAAATTACCAGAAACAGTCATAAAATGGCAAGAAAAGAGCCACAAGAACAACAACAAAAACTGCTTTGTTCTCTGTTGTTTTAGTTGTTTCATCTTTGAGGTCAGATTATTGAGAGATAAACAATAAAAACATGGATTAAATAAACGTAAACAATCCTTCAGAGCAGCAGAACTCTGGTTCCAGTGGTTTAACTCTGAGGTTCTTCAGTCTGAGCCTCCAGAGGAACCTTCATTCTCAGGAGACACCAGGGACAAGGAACCTACAAGGAGAAGCTTTCGTCCAATCAGGAGGTGAGGATGTGAGGAGGAGGCGGGGCCAGAGGATGAATGGATCCAGAAGACATAAAAGAGAGAAAAGTGGTTCAGAGTCCAGAGGAGGAAACAAACGGAGCAGAAAATAAAAACAGAAGAAGAACAAGAAGGTTTTTTTCTTCCATCAGCAGTGAATTTATCTTCAGACTAACAGGTCAGAATCATTTTAATATTAATTTCACTATTAATTATAAACATAATATCACTTCATCATTTATATACAATAATTTTTAGTCTCTATAATTATTTTAGATATTATTTCATATACTTTAAATTATTTTTAATTCTTATTATTTAGATATTATTTAAGTAATTATTTATAATCAATACATTCATTGTTTTTGTCTGGAAATATTTTAGATCTAATTACGAAGCATTTGTAATATTTTTAATCCTTTATTATTATTTACATATTATTTTAAGTGATTAATTATAATTAATAATTTTTTTTATGATTATTTTATGTCATGTTATAAATATTCTTAAATTTGCCATCATTATTTAGATATCATTTTAGGTAATTATTGTTAATAAATACATTTCTTTGTTTTTAATTATTTTATACCTTATTATAAAGAGATTGTAATTTTTTTTAATTCTTCATTGTTAATTAGATGGCATTTTAATAATTATTTGTAATTAATAAATTACATATTTTTCTTTATAATTATTTTAGATATTATCTTAAATAGTTTGTAGTATTTTTAAATTCCTTATTTTTATTTTGATATTTTAAGTCATTATTTATAATTAATATTTTTCTTTATGATTATTTCGCATATTTTAAATAATTAATATTTTTAATACTTCATTATTATTTAAATATTATTTTAAGTAGTTGTTTGTAATTAATAGATTTTTTTTCTTTGGAGTAATTTTATATATTATTACAAATAGTTTATATTTTTAATTCTTCATTATTATTTAGATTATTTTAGATAATTGTTATAAAAATTTAAATATTTTTCTTTTTAATTAGATTAGATATTGTTTTACATATTTGAAATTATTTTTAATTCTTATTATTTTTATATTATTTTAGGTAATTATAATTAATAAATTTTTTTTTCTTTAGAGTAATTTTATATGTTATTATAATATTTAATAATATTTTCCATTCTTCATAATTATTTACATAATATTGATAATTCTTATCAATAATAAATTCTATTTCTTGAAGTTCATTTTAAGTATTTTTTGAAGGTTATTATTATTATTATTATTATTATTATTATTATATTAGATAATAATTTACAACTTATAGATAATTTTTTGCTCATAATTATTTTCTGTACTACTTTGGATTATTATATCCACATATCTATGTCATATTTTTATTTATTTTATATATTTATTATATATATATATATATATATATATATATATATATATATATATATATATATATATATATATATATGCTGGTAGCAACAATAATGACGGGATGGGAAATTTAAAAAAAAAATTTAAAAATAATAAATAAATAAATAAATAAATAAAAAGATAAAATGTGTTTATAGCAGTCAGCATAAATTGTAGTTCATCAATAAATAAATCAATAAATCTATGAATGTTTGACTGCAGAAGCGAGACATGAGGATGACTCCAGACGCCGAAGAGGTAAACTGTGTGTTACTGTGTGTGTGTGTTAATGTGTGTGTGTGTTTGTGTGTGTGTGTGTTACTGTGTGTGCGTTATACTGTGTGTGTGTTACTATGTGTTTAGGTGTGTGTGTTACTGTGTGTGTTTCAGCTGATGATCAGGTGTGTGTGTGTGTTAATGTGTGTGCGTTGTACTGTGTGTGTGTTACTATGTGTTTAGGTGTGTGTGTTACTGTGTGTGTTTCAGCTGATGATCAGGTGTATGTGTGTGTGTGTTAATGTGTGTTTGTGTGTTTCAGTCCATCAGGTGTTCAGTCTGCAGCTGTTCCTGTTTCAAACCAGGAAGTGTCCGACTCAGGTCATGTGATCGATGTGGACACGGCTGGGTGGCACACGGTAACACACACACACACACACACACATTAACACACACACACACACACACACACATTAACACACATATCAACACAATACACACATTAATACACACAGTAACACACACACATGTATGAGGAGACAAAATGAAGCAAAAGGACAAATGAGGCAAAAAAGAAGAAAAGACAGACGCAAAACGACCAAAATGAGACAAATCAACACAAAATGACAAAAAATAATGATAAACCAGGCAGAAAATGAGGCTGAAAACAACAAAAAACAGAAACAAAATTTAAAAAATGATTAAGACAAAAAGCAATAAAAACAAGAGAAACTGACACAAACCGACACACAAAACAAATAATGAGACAAACTAGTTGTTAGACCAGGGCTCACCAACTATATCTATCACAGGGCCAGAGTTCACCTTGGGGGCCGGACCCTCAAACACAAATGAAATAAAAATCACATTTTGCCATAACATTATTATTGGATGTTTATTGTTTATATTTCTTTCCATTTCATTCCAAAACTGAAGGCATTTCTAGCCTTTATGAGTCCGTCTCCTATCACCTAAACCACAGTCAACCACCAGGAGTGATAGAGAGATTTATTTATTGATAGAGCACTTGAAAAACAAACACCATGGAAGTGAAAGGAAAAGGCCTGTTAACAGGTAAAATGGCTCTCAAAGGCCATGAAAGGAAAAGTTGATGTGGAAAACAGATCCTTTAATAATGACTGGACTGAAAAGTAGGCATTTATCATGCCAACCTTCTGAAATGCGTCACCTGTACGCCTCATTTGCAACGAAACTGTTGCTGTTGCAAAAGAATATAATCAGCTTCCGCTGGAGGACAACACCACTGCTGACATCATCTTTGGAAAACTGGAGGATTTTTTTAAAAGCCATGGATTGTCCCTGGATGAAATCAACCTTGTTGTCAGAGAGGCTGCTGCACTTCAACACACTGAAGACGGGAGAAAGCAACGCAACAGACAAGATGAAGACATTCATCACACAATTAAAAGACGACTTCTCTGCTAGATTCCAGGACTTTTTCATTTCCAGGGATCATTGGATTTGTGCGTGACCCATTCACCATCAGCCCAAGCGGAGAATTCTCCACAAACGTGGTGAAAATGATGCCGTTGGACGAGGCGTCCATTCAGAGCGAGCTGGCTGAAATCCAGGCTGCTGTCCATGGTGCTGAAAGCCTCAGAGCATTCTGGCACATTGAAGACGCTGGCTATGTATCTGCTCACCATGTTGGGTTCAACCTACACCTGCGAGGCTGCGTTCTCCAAGATGAACTCGATAAAAACACTGAGAGGAACCGACTGTCAAACCAGTCTTTGGAGGACTGTTTGCTCATAAGTCTGACAGCGGCCAAACCTGATGTGGAAAAGTTGGTGTCAGAGGGGAAATGTAACTTCAGCCATTAAGCAGTGTGAGTAGCCCATTTCAGCCTTGTGATCTGAAATCGCTGTAGCCCACTTAACGTTTTATTTGATGTGCCAACATTATTTGTGACCTGTTTTGTTCTGGTACCAGGTTAGTATTTATTTACCATGCTATTTTAACTTATGCCGGTTGGTTTTTCCTCATTTTTTTGTCCTGAGAAGTCTACTAGTTTGAAGCTTGTTGTTGAGACTTTGAAATAAAAACCACATGTTAAGTAAAAAAAAGAACTGTGTTAAACAGTGCAGCGAGTCTGTCCTCATTTCAGAATGTAGCCTAAACAGAGTCATAAATGAGGGGATTACTGATAGTTAAGAGTCTCAGTTATTGTTGTTTTCAGTTGCTTTAATAGTGTGGATCACATGATATTTTCTCTTTGATCCTCACCGCCGATCGGCCGCCAATTGATGATCACTGCGCTAGACGGTAGAAACGAGACACAAAACGTCAAAAATAAAAGAAGAATTAATGCAGGTTTGTGGTTTTATTTGTTAAACTAAATATGGAGGAAGTCAACAAGCAGATTAAAATCAACGAAAAATGAAAGATTGTTCATTAAAACACGTTTCTGTTAGTGTGTGTGTGTGTGTGTGTGTGTGTGTGTGTGTGTGTGTGTGTGTGTGTGTGTGTGTGTGTGTGTGTGTGTGTGTGTGTGTGTGTGTGTGTGTGTGCAGAAATCAACCAGCTGCTGCAGTGACATGAAGTCAGGTGTCGCTGTCATCACATCAGAGAGAACATCTGGACACACACACACACACACACACAGACACACACACACACACACACACACACACACACACACACACACACACACACACACACACACACACACACACACACACACACACACACACACACACACACACACACACACACACACACACACACACACACACATTAACAGACACACAGCGGTTCTGTTGTGTTTTTCTGAGGTGTTAAACACACACCTGTTGCTCTGGGACACAAAACAGCCCGAGAAATAAAAAAACAACAATGAGACACAAACAGACACAAACCTTCTACTAGGAGACACAAGTTTATCACAAAGAGACACAAAACAACCACAAAGACACAAAACAACCACAGAGACACAAAACAACCACAAAGAGACACAAGTTTATCACAAAGAGACACAAAACAACCACAAAGAGACACAAAACAACCACAAAGAGACACAAAACAACCACAAAGAGACACAAAACAACCACAAAGAACACAAAACAACCACAAAGAGACACAAAACAACCACAAACAGACACAAGTTTATCACAAAGAGACACAAAACAACCACAAAGACACAAAACAACCACAGAGACACAAAACAACCACAAAGAGACACAAAACAACCACAAAAAGACACAAAACAACCACAAAGAGACACAAGTTTATCACAAAGAGACACAAAACAACCACAAAGAGACACAAGTTTATCACAAAGAGACACAAAACAACCACAAAGAGACACAAAACAACCACAAAGACACAAAACAACCACAAAGAGACCAAAACAACCACAGAGAGACATTAAACAAGGCAGACCAGTTGTCTCTAACTTTAGTGTCTCTCGTCTTCGTTCTTTCCTCCAGCCCTGGAGCGGCTCCACCCCCAGCCTCCGTCCGGCTGCGGCCCAGTGGAGGTGGCCCTCCCTGGGCTGGTGTTCGACCTGAGCTCCCTGGTTCTGTACGGAGCTCAGGCGGTTCCGGTCCGGCTGAAGATCCTGCTGGACCGTCTGTACAGCGTCCTGACACCTGAGCAGGTAACCCTCGCCTGATTGGACGGCGGCACGGCGACACGCCTCCTCTGAAGCGTGACTGACAGGTGTGTGTTTTCCAGGTGGGACACATCCTGCACACTCTGGGCTGGAGTCTGGGGGATTATGTCCGGGGCTACATGCTGCAGGTACGAGTACTGGACGTTTATCTGGTTCTGGTTGAATTCTGCTCCAACGACCATCAGAGCTTCTTCTAGTTACCTCTTGAAGTTTAACCACTGCTTCTTTGGTGCATTAATATCCATATTGTTGACACTTTGGTGCTTTACTGTCTAAATTTTGGACATTTTTAGACCTTTAAAGTCCAGTTTTTTACAATTCTGCTCATCAATATCCAGATTTTTGAAGCCGTCACTCTTTTGTGAATCGACATCCAGATTTTTTCCACTTTTTGTGGTACTATCCAGGTTTTTGACACTTCTATAAGGTAATATTCACATTATTAACACTTTTGTCGACACATTGCTGCATTAATATCCAGGATCTTGACTCTTCTGGACGTACAGTCCAGTGTTTAAAGACACAAAACATCCACAAAGACACAACACAACTTTAGTGTACTGATGTCCAGGTTTTTCAGTTTTTATTTGTTGTATAATCCAGTTTATTGACCCATTTTTTTGTTGATATCCAGATTTTTGACAACTTTATGAATTAATATCCAGATTTCCGACTCTTTATGCATTAATATCTGAATTATTGACACTCTTGTACCTTAGATATTGAGGTTATTGACATTTCTGTGAACTGATGTCCAGATTTTTGACATTTCTGTGTGTTATTGTCCACAATTTTGACAGTCATGTCCAAGTTTTTGACAGTTTTGTGCATTAATATTTAGATTCCTTACACTTTTGTGTATCAATATCCAGGTTTTTGAGCTTTTTTAGTTGTATAATCCAGTTTATTGACACTTTTGTGCATTAATATTTAGACTTCTGACACTTTAGAGTATTAATTATCCACATTTTTTTGTTGTTGTATAATCCAGTTTATTGACACTTTTGAGTGTTGATATCCAGATCTTTTAAACTTTGATATGTTCATATTTAGGCTTTCCACCATTTTCTGTGTTAATATCCAGTTTATTGACCTTTTTATGTGTTAATATCCACAATTTCAACACAATCCAGAAAAAAATCAGCTATTCTTGAGCCTCAGAAGAAATTACAAATATGGTGAAATGTAGCTCTGAGGACCAAATTTTTAAAAATCTGAACTAAAAAAGTAATCGGAGTCGAGTATTTAGGATTTTTGCAATGAATAGAAGTTTTTACAACAAAATGCCCTATATGAATAAGAACTATGTAAATATGTCCACACATTTGATTTGGATTGTTTGACAGCTTCATAAATGATGGATTGAAACCGGCTTTTTCTGAGAAGTTCAGTCAGAAAACAGGCTTAAGGTCTTTGTTTCCCTCCAGTTTCCCGGTGGGAAGGTGTTGAACCGCTGGCTGATGGTGACTCCAGAAGAAGAGATGCTCGTCCTGAAACAGTTCCTTCGCTTCGGTGAGACTCGACCAATCGTGGAGCTGATGACGCTTCAGTGCCTGGAAGCTGCCAATCATCTCCCTGATCCAGACCTAAAGCCCGCCCCCAAAAGCTGCCAGTCAAACAGGGGAACGCTGACCGTGTTGAGGAATCCAAGAGGAGACTCTCAGTTGGTGGCTGGACTCTGTGGTTTCGAGAGGAACAGTCCATCAGACCACAGCGACACTGTCCACCATTTTGAAAACTTCCCAGGTGGACTTTCCTTGCTTCTGCCGTTCCACTTTGGAAGCTCCGCCTTCCACTGTTTGGTCCCTCCCACCAAGGTGATTGAAATGGCTTTCTCTCCAATAGCAAACTTCATGATCTTCTTTATCTTACAAAAAAAAAAACTTTGTCAATACTTTTTCTTAGGTTTAATACAAAACATAACTAGCATAAACTTTTCAGTCTGTTTTAAGGCGCCCCAAACCGACAGCAAGAACTGTAGAACCTTTTTAGGACCATTTTCAGGGCAGAAAAAAAGTAGATCTAGAAAACTGCTGCATGGGTCTTGACACTAAATGGTTAAATTTTCAGAAGACAAAACTTTTTCTTTCCTCTCAATATCCTCAATGATCAACACCTTAAAGTTCACCATGTAGTCCAACATAATGAACCTCCGTTGTTCTGTTACATAGAACTGGAGGAACTACTGTTTGTTTTGGAATCAGCGTTACAATTGAAGTTGTCAGATCCAACACGACAGTGGAGGCAGAAAGGCTGACAGGATGCAAATTTAAAGCAATTTTTTAAACTAGTAGTCGGCAGCGTTATCAGTCAGTAATTGATTCCTCCTTTTAGAACTCTGGATGTGGACTGAGTTGTTTTTTTTTAATCGCAAACATGTCAAATTTGTGTTAATTTGCTTCTCAACAATTGAAACTCTGCTCTAGTGTACTTTGTCTTGTAAACGTGAGCCATTAACAACCACAAAAGTCTCTGTCATGGTGCCTCTTTAGTCGCTAAACTCCCACAATGCTCTCTGCTTGCCAACATGAACCGCCCTTAGTCCAAGTGATGCCCCCTTTTGTTTCAATAGTATTAAACAATAGGAGGCTCCAACCAGGTACTACAGCTGATCTGCAGTACTTGAATTGTTTATTATCTGGGAAAATGAAACACAAGGGTCAATCAAGGCACTGGTTAACCGATCAGAATTGGCACAAACCAAAATCTAATCTTTTGTTTGCTTTTGCTGTCATGCGGGAACCTTAAACAGAGAGCACAATTAGTGGCAGGATGCTAGGAATGCCAGTTTTCAAAAAAAAATGCCAACATAAATCCCTTCCTTGGGTCAGAAACAGCAAATAAATTGCAGTCTTCCATCTTATCAGGTTCCACCTGGTGGAACAACAAGGTACTACGGCTAATCTACCATATGCTTTCTGACATGCATGAGCTTTGTCTTCTGTCATTTTTTTATTGAAAGGGCTGATTAGGAAACTGTTCCTGTAAACAGCACTGCCTCATTCTTGCAGTGAAAAGCCACCTGTTGGTTCCTCGTCTTACTGTGAACCTCTTTCCTCTTTCATCAGGAGCTCGTTCCTCCCAGTAAGCTAACACAGTGCCTCCGAAAACCAGGCGGGACTAAACTGGCCGAGAGACTCAAACAAGGAGGAGGAAGAAGAGAGGAAGGCAGTGGTCCAACTTTGCAGCAGGTTAAAGATGAACCGGCGTTAAACATCAAGACAGACCCAGACAAGCTGAACCCACCTCGGTCACTCTGGCAGCAGAACCCCTCAATCCACAACGACCAGGAGCTTCTCAGAGGGGAAACCAAACAGGAGAACACCACCTCTGCCTCATTCTATCCACCCATCTCCTCCTCTTCCGCCTCTCCTCTGAAGATTTCCCAGAAGATGCGAGGTCCTCCTCCTTCTTCTCTGCAGCCTCTCCCGTCCTTCTCCTCATCCTTCCTTTGTCCTCTTCCCACCTCCACCTTTTCTTCATCCCTGCATCCTCTTCCATCCTCGTCTTCCTCCCTCCTTCCTCTCCCATCCTCCCTCTGCTCCCTCCCTTCTCCATCCCCTGCAGGAGGTCGGAAAGGGAGGGTCTGCTGTGGCGTTTGTGGAAAAAGCTTCTACGACAAAGGTAGGGCTGCTGGGGTCTCTGTGCCTTCGACACTTTAAATAACTAGGGTGAATTCCTCTTAAGGTGGTCCTGGAGTTCCTCAGGGTTCTGTTTGAGATCCTCTAATGATCTTGGTTCTTGAGATTCTGCAGGTTTCTGTTCAAAGTCATGAACTGGTTTCTCTGCCAGTCTTATATGTTGGGGTTCCACAGGGTTCAAATCAAGGTCCTCTGATCTTTTATGTTTGGATCCGACAGCGTTCCTCACATTATCCTTCCTTAACTACAGCGTTGTTCCTACCAATACAAGAGCCCACCAAGGTTACCTTTCATTAAACCTGAGGGGGGAATAAGAGGGGCTGAAGTGTTGTTGTCCAGACACTTTTCAATATATTTAGTGCATATTCTACTAATCTAGTGTACTGGAGTTCCACATGGTCTCCTGCAATGTCCTCTCTTTTGGCCTCACACTTATCATATATGTTGGGGTTCCACAAGGTTCAAGTCAAGGTCCTTCACTGATGATATATCTTCTGGTTCCACCATGTTCCTCTACTTTATCCTTTCTTTAGGTCCCTCGTTCAAATTAAGGTCCCGTTATGGTCTTATTACACTGAGTTCCACATGTTTCTCAAAAGTTAGCCTTTCTTAACTCACTGTACTTTTAGGTACACCAGGACAATCTGATTCCTACCAACACAACAGTCGACGAGGCAGATGTAATAAATGTTGCTAGTTGTGTTGTAAAGAGTTGTTGTCCTGCCAGTTTTTAACATACCTCGCGGACATTACACTAATTTGGTGACTTAGAGTTCAGCAGGCATCAATTTGAGGCCCTCTACTGATCTTATATCTTGAGGTTCCACAGGGTTCAAATCAAGGTCCTCTTCTGGTTTTTTTATTTTGTGGTTCCATGTGGTGCAAATTGAGGTCCTCAACTGATCTTTTATCTTGGAGTTCCACAAGGCTCAGTTAACAGTCTTCTACTCATCTTGTGTCCTTGGTCTCAACAGAGTTCCCCAACTTTATCTTTGCTTAACTATTTGAATCTGTAGGTACACTGGATCAATTTGGTTCCTCCCAATACAACTGCCTCCTAACATGACCTTTTAGAAAGCCAGCATGGGGAATAAAGGTGGCAGAGTCTTTGTTTTTCATACATTCATCAGTTATTCCACTGACCTAGTGTCTTGGGGTTCCACAGGGTTTGATTCAAGGCCCCCTTTACTTGTATATAATCCTAATCTTTTTTTTTTCTTTTTGGGTAGTTCACTTTAACACCAGCACTACTTTCCTTCTGTTTGTGCAGGAACGCTGAAGATCCACTACAATGCTGTCCACCTGAAGATCAAACACCGCTGTACGGTGGCGGGCTGCACCATGGTGTTCAGCTCGCTGCGCAGCCGAAACCGGCACAGCGCCAACCCAAACCCACGACTGCACACCAGCACCAGCAGGGACGCAAACCCCCACCGAAACTCCCACAGTGACCACACGAGCATCCACAGTGAAACGCATGAGGCTAAACAGGCTAACAGAAGCATAAATGGCGCGCAAACAGGTATGTGCAGGGAGTCCACGCTTTGGCAGCAGGGTGATGACACCCATAAACTGAAGGTACACACTATGGAGAACAGGTTAAATGGCTGGCAGAACAACACACCCCCCCAGGCCGACTCCCCTCATTCCTCTCCTCACCCTCGAAGCCAACATGCCGACCACAGCTTCACCCTGATGAACCCCCAGGCCTCGCTGCCTCCTCTCCTCTCCGTCCACAGTGCTCCCTCCCTAGGCTCGCCTCCCTCCCTCGTCCCCCTGGTAGCTCTGGACAAACCCGAACACCGTCGACACCTCATTGGATCACCCGTCCATACTCGTGGCCCCGCACACTGTGACGGTCAATCCGTGTCACATGATGTCGCAGAAGGAAAGCGAGGAGAGGCTCGCACCAATCAGCAGTGGCGGTGGGAGTCACCTGACCCCACGCCGAAGAAGAAGCCCAGGAAGTCGAGTATGCCGGTGAAAATAGAAAGAGAGGCAATGGAGAGCAGGAAAGACGAAGACGAGGAAGGATGAAGCGCTGAAGTTGCTAAAACTGAATTCAGTCCAGAAAAACTAAATCAGCGTTACGTGATTTTACTTGTTCTGCATGATTCCAGATTCTGAATTGATGCTCAGATATTTCCTTCAACTGACGGCCAAGAAATCGACTTTGTGCTAAATTTAGACATAGAAGAAGCTGTTTTGAAGCTCTGCTGTTCAGCAAACTTTAATAAAGATGGAAGAAAATGATCAATATTAAATCTGGAGATAAATGTTTTGTTGGTGAGGAGAACCGATGAAGCCAAAAGCAGGTGAAGAGTTGATCTTTGTTGTGTTTTTGCACCAGGAACATGAATATATGAAGTGAATTCCCAGATAATAATAGTTGCCTCGATTGATGAGTTTGTTTGTGTTATTGTGCATCGTCGGTGTTTTAACACGTCTGGTATTTCTTGAAAGAAGATTTAACGTCCACATGGTGCAGTCAATCGGAATAAAAGATTTTTTTTTATTGATTTCTGAACAGCAGCAACTCTTAAAAACTTGTAAATTCACACATTTGTAGCTGATAAGCTGCTCATAATTCTGAGAGCTGAATTTGTGTGATGCAGTTAAGTGTCAAAATGTAGGGTCAGCATGTAGCCACCAGAGGGCGCTGCTGCACAGTGAAGTTTTATTGACAGCACATTTAAATCAGCAGCTGCTGCACTGACATTCTTTCTGATTAAAAATCTAAGGCTTGGATTCATGTAACGAGTTTAAATATTGATTTAAGATCCTGTAGTGTTATTTATGTTGTGAATTTACCTGATATTCAGGATTAAAACGCTCCAGAAATGATATAAATTACTACTTTCCTTGACTCTAGCCAGTATTATTGAATCCACTTAAACATTTTTAATGTTCAATATTAAGTTTCTTCATTGAGACGAGGACGACTGAACTGTAAAACCTCGACTGGTTTTATTAGAATATTTCAACTAAATTGTGTTTTTCATTACCGTTCCACATTCAGCAGGTTCTGCATAGAACCCCTCTCTGGCTGTTTTCTGTTTAGTGTGGCCTACAAGATAACAGATAAAATATACCTAGACCTCCAACATGATGAAGATATCTTCAGAGCAGAGGACATGACAAACTTCCTCAGAAATCTTAAAAGACTTGAAAACCAAACAAGGACCTGAAACTGTAGCTCCACTCAAAATGAGTAATTTTAAGATTGGCAAACAAGTTAAAAACACTCAAACTCCAGCTACGCAGGCAGCAGGGAAGCCAGCTTCATTTACAGCTAGCAACCCTCAGCTACACCTGGGAAAAACGCAACCTCTGTGCCCTTCACTGTGGATCAGCTAACTGCAGAGGACTTTGCTTCGGTAGGATGTTTCTTTTCTGATAGAAGAACCTGTAAAGCTGCTGCACTGGACTGTCTACAGACAACAGTAACTCTTTTCAGAAGCGCCTTAGCTCTGTAGCGTCTGTAGCTAGAGACAGCTTGGAGCATCTAGCTGCAGCAGAGTCTACCAGGAGAACCCTCCAAACCCAAAACCAGTCTCTTTTAGACCGACTCGACGACCTTGAGAACCGCTCACAGACGTCCAACCTCCGTATCCTGAATATCCCTGAAGGCAGTGAGGATGGTAAAGACTCCGTGAAGTTCATGTCCAAAGTGCTGATGCAGATAATAGGCCCTGATGTCTTCCTCACACTGCCTGAATTGGAGAGAGTCCACCAGTCCCCGAGTCTGAGACCTGGCCAGAGGAAATCCACTCGCACTTTCCTGGCATGTTTCTCCAGGTTTCA
This sequence comes from Amphiprion clarkii, assembly GCA_027123335.1. NCBI lineage: Eukaryota > Metazoa > Chordata > Actinopteri > Pomacentridae > Amphiprion > Amphiprion clarkii. The sequence goes on along the minus strand of CM049589.1, from coordinate 24,219,297 downwards.
GCAGAAGGAGGCTACGCTACGCTGGGCCAGGAACCACCAGCTGAAGAACCAAGGTACCACTGTTAGGATTTACCAGGATCTCAGCACAGCACTCGCTAACCAACGGGCAGCATTTGATGTCTTAAAGCAGGCTCTGGACCAGAGGAACGTCCACTTCCATCAGCTGTACCCGGCCCGGCTGTGTGTCTTTGATGGATGTTCATTTTGGACTCGCCAGATGAAGCCCAGAAGTTTTAGGACCGGAGATTCAGCAAGGAACAGAAGCTCAGCAACCTCCTGTCTTAAACCTCTCATCGTACACCACGAGATCTATAAACTGTTTATTGCCAGGACGGTGTGTTACTGTTTACCTGTGAACTCCCTCCATCAGCGGTCCACGACTCCAGGTGTAAGTGTTTTTGTTTCATATTTGTTTGTTTTCCTTTTCCCCTTTCCCTGCTGAAGGCAAATGCTGGGTGAAGTCATGTATTATTCATCTATTGTGTATCTTGAACTGGACACACCCTTTTACAGATGCCATCTGCATGTTTTTTTCTTTTGTACTACTATTATCAGTGCAGCTGTCATTATTTTTGAGTGGTTAAATCTATTGTTGTACAGGTTGCTGGGAGCTCTGTTGGTTAAAGGATTCAGAAGCTGTTAAGCTAGAAGTTTTCTATGTACAATGATCAGCCTGCAGCTAACCTCTAACCGAGGTACAAGTATCGGCTTAGTTTTAGTTCTGTTCTTGTTGGGGAAGTGGGAAAGGGTTATGGGAAGGTACAGCCTGAGATTCTCACAGCTACTTTTATTATGTTGTTATCTTGCACACTGTAAAAAGGACTAGAATATTTAATCATCTTAAATACCTAATATGCAACATCTCATTCCTACAAGAAACCACCCACTGATAAAAGACGAATATAGAAAACCTGAGGTAGGTCAGGTGTTCCATTCAAACCTAACCTCTAAAACACAAGGAACAGCCACAGTAATACATAAAAAATTCTGTTTAAACCAAAGAACATTTTAATCTTTATTATAATCTCTGGGCCTCTTTTTCACAAACCTGTTATTTTAGTTCATGTATACGCCCCTAAATGGGATGATGAAAAATTTCTAGAAAAAATCCTTTCGTTAATCCGAGACTTGGAGTCACATGGACTCAGTTTTAGTGGTGACCTACACATGTGGACAACATAGTTGGTACCCCTCAGTAATGAAAGAAAAACCCACAATGGTCAGAAATAATTTGAATCTGATAAAAGTAATAAGAAATAAAAATTCTATGAAAATTAACCAGTGAAAATCAGACATTGCTTTTGAACCGTGGTTTAACAGAATTATTTAAAAAATAAACTCATGAAACAGACCTGGACAAAAATGATGGAACCCCTAGAAAAGACTGAAAGTAATGTGACCATAGGGACATGTTCAATCAAGGTGTGTCCTCTAATTAGCATCACAGGTGTCTACAAACCTGTAATCAGTCAGTCGGCCTATTTCTAGGGTTAAAAGTCGTCACTGTGCTGTTTGGTGACATGGTGTGAACCACACTAAACATGGACCAGAGGAAGCCAAGGAGAGAGTTGTCTCAGGAGAAACAAACACTGACCAGGAAACACAGCAAAGATGATTTTCATGCTGCATATTAAACGTAACATTTTCATATTAGCTGCAGTCACTAGTCAGTACAGGAGGAAGGAAGTGGACGATGACATGTGCATCAAAACTACGTCACCAACAACTATGTGTGTGTTTTACAGTATAAATGCTGGTTTGATCCTTGTGATTGATAAATTATTAGAATATTGATGATGAAGCCGCAGATGGAGCCACTTTATATGATTTTAAATCCAGTTTTAATACATTTATAAAAATATTTGTGTGACCTTATATATTAGCTCATTTTATTCCTATTTTTATAATTTTTTTTTAGTCTTTTTAAAAACCTGTTTCTCAGAATGTTCAAATATATTGTCTGGGTTGATTTTTTTCACATTTTATTAATATTTTAATGATTGATGAGTAATTTTTATCAGTATTTAGGAGTAATTTCCCTCATTTAATTTTTTTTAAACTTAATTTGATGATTTAGATTTTATTATTTTAATATTGCATTCTATTAATGTTTTTCTGAAGGATTTATTAATATTTCTGGGCAATTTGTGGAACATGTTCAGAATATTTTTTTATTAAAAATTTTTTAAATTAGTATTTAGGAGTAATTTCCTTTGCATTGAATCAATTCAGCACATTTTTGAAAGACCTTATTGATATATTTTCTGACATTTCTCTTTCACCAAAAAACCTCAGAAATATTTTTCACGAATTGGTGGGCTTTTAAAAAAATATTTCTGATCTTTTTTGAATATTTTGGGACATTTCATGAATTTTTTTCATAACTTAATTTGACATTTTGTTCTCTATTTTGTTTGCTCTTTAGATATTTTATTATTTTGCACATTAGATTATTTTTTCTGAAACATCAATTAATACTTTTCAACAATTTTTAGAACTTTTTTTTTTTTTAAAACATTTCACACTGAAATTTTGCAGATATTAACATTTTGGAGGCATTTTCTTGATATTTCTCTGTTGTTTTAATGTAAAATTTGGAATTTTACCTTAGTATTTGTAGGAGTTGTTATTTTTTTCTAATACACACACACACACACACACACACACACACACACACACATATTTTATAACTAGAAACCATTATAATTTCTGTCTGTCACAACGTGCCGAGTTTTAAAAGCTCCTTCTGTTTTCCGCTGTTTGAAATCTGCTACTTAAAAAGTAAATAAATGTAATGGAGTAGAACGTCCAAAAAGAAAAAGATGGAAATACTCACATAAAGGAGCTGAAAACTGTACAAAATCAGATTAGTGGCGCTGAGCAACAATCCAGATCAGCAGACAGGTGTGATTGAGGTTAAAAGAAAACCAGCAGCAGCAGTAATTAATGATCCACTAGAAGCAAAGGAAGCTGCTTAGCTGAAGGCTGAACGTCCACTAAAGACTCCAGCTGATGGAAGCTGCTTGTATTTCTATAATATGAGGAGGTGAAGCGCTGGTTGGACTGTGGAGACATCAGCTGGTTCATCTGTCAAACTGCAGACACAAAAATGCAGTTTATTATTGGGATGCTGATTTAAAAACATGCATTCGTGACTTTTATCACAGTCAACTGCAAAATTCTTCACACTCATGATGCATTTTGATTTTTTAGTGAATTTTATTTTGACCAACAGGTTTCCTGTGGATGGAAATGGCCCAAAAAAAAGAGTTTTAAAGAAGTTTTTAAAAAGACAGTAAAACAGTTTACTGACATAATGTCTTCCAAAAACCTCTGTGGTGTCATTTATTTAGTAAAAGATTTCAGTTTTAATAAAAACAGTGAACATTTTATTGTTATTCACAGTTAGAGGTTGTAATGTTATTTTACCGTAAACTCACAGCCTATTTTTATTATTATTATTTTTAACAATTGTAAAGCTATTTAAAAAGAACAAAGATACTGTTATCTGTATTTGTTGTGTATTTGTGATCGTTTTGTGTCCCTGCAGCTGTAACAGTGTCTGGTAAATAATTCCACTTGCTGTAATGAGGTTTTCATGTCTTGCTGGGGCTCAATAGCGCCCTCTCTGGAGCTGTAGTGTGTAACTGGCGTTTCTGTTGTCATGGCAAAGTCCCTCAGAGAGATGGATTATTTTACTGTCAGGGAGTTGCAGTGTGTTTCCTGTTTCTAGAGGCAGTGAGGCAGAGGTTATGTTATTTCACTAAATGTAAATGCATTTTCACATAATTTTGGAGTATTACAGTTTTCTGGACTAGAGGCTAAATGCAGTGATTTATTTTAGTGTGACAGTGAAGAAACATTTTCATTTCCATCCATCTCTGTAAGCAGGACGGGATCTGCAGCAACTTTCCACGATTCATCTGCTGTGTGGACACGGAGTGATGTGGGTCTCCTCTGTTCAGGCAGTGGGATGCTGTGGTTTCCAACTTTCTTTGTTAACTTTCTGCTTCAACTTTAAACTAAATTTCCTTCACTAAGCCAGCCCTCTGGACTTCCAGGAAGCTGTGTTCCTATTGGCTGTCCAGGTGGCTGCTTGGTGTTATCAGGAACACCTGAGCAGCTTGGTGTTATCAGGAACACCTGAGCTGCTCAGTGTCTTCCTGCTTTGTTTAGCTGCAGACAAACATTTCCTCTGCTTCTCTTCACCAGTGAACTGGGTTTGGCTCCGTTGCTTTAGTTTGTTCTTTAGGCGTTGGCTTGCAGCTTCCAGCAGTAAAATCGTCTTTAATGTGTTTCTTGGTGTGTTTTAGGGCTTTGTACTGGATAGTTGTCTTGGTAAATGTGGTTCTTTAGCCACAGTTAGCACATGGTGCTAATGTGTGCAGTGATTAGTGGATTTGCTGCAGCTGAGTTGTGTCTTTATCTTGGCTGTAGTGAGTCTTCAGAGGTTTCTGGTCAGACACATTCTGTATTCTTGTTTGAGAACCAGCGTTGGTTGTCCAGAAGGTAAGAGTTCCTGTCCTGATTCTCTGTTCTCAGAGGTTCTCTGGTAGGCTGCAGGAGACTTTAGCGTTTGGGTTGTACTAGTTTGGTTTTTGTATGGTTTCATTTGGACGACTATCTTGAGGCCCCTCCATGTGGTTTAGTGAGGTTTTCTGGAACAGTTCTACAAAGCAACCTGCAGCAGAAGAGACTTTGAGAGTTTTTAGGAAGTTCTGGAGACCAGACTTTAGAGCAGCAGAAACATTTGTCAGCAGTTTGAGCAGGAGAAGGTGAGCTTCAGAGTAGAAATGAGATGGAAACCTTCTTGACCCGTGTGGTGAGGTCCTGTACCAAGAGTTTGAGCAGGTTGTGAAGAGTCTGTAGTTCTTTGGTCTGAAAGCACAAGAAGAGTCGACTCATTAAAGGAGAAAACAGGAGATATTGTTGGTTCTTCTGTCGCTCTGCAGTTTCCTTAGACTGAATATCAAGTTTATATTTTAAATGATTTCCCATGTGAGCCCAAGAAGACTTCAATAAACTCCCTCCATCCCCTGGACACAACACATTTTATTACCATGTTAAATCTTTTTTTTATGTTTTTGAGTTTTAATCATAGTTTTAGCAGTTTTTTCTCTTTGCTTGTTTAGTTTTGTAATCTGTGTGAAAGATGCTAAACAAATAAAGTTGAATTGATAAACTGAATAATTGATTAACTCATGATTGTGACAACAGAAGTATTTTCATTGTGATTTAAGGGTTTGTTTCATTTCTAAGGTTGAGGTTAAAATCTTGACAGAAAAAAAGATTAAAGAAATAAACTACATTTAAAAAAGCAATTAAATCAAAGGGAAAAAACATTTAATACAATAAAACTTTTAAAAAGAAAATTAAACATTAAATACAATTAAATTATATGAAACAGACAAAATATTTAATTAGATAATTAAACAGAAGGTACAAAATGTAATTATGAAATTAAACAATTTAAAAAAAATAATAAACATTAAAGATTAAATATTTTACATAATTAAACATTTAAAAAATACAATTAAGAAGAATATTAAACATTTAAAAAAATGCAAAATATTGAAATAGATAATTAAACCTTAAACAAGACAAAACATTTAATTAAGAAATTAAATGTTTAATTAGAAAATTAAATCTTAAAGACAATAAAATTTTAAATAAGAATTAAACAGAAAATACAATGAAGCATTTAAAAAGAAAATTAAACATTAAAAGGTGGTAAAACATTTAAAAAGAAAAACCTTAAAGATTTAATCGAAAAATTAAACACGGGGAAAAAAAAGAAAATTGTTAAAACAAGCCGATAAAACATTTGGAAAAACAACAATTAAACATTAAAAAGACAAAACATTTCGAATTCAAATCAGATCTTAGAAAAGAATAAAAGGTGAGAAAAGAGCAAAACTAAATGTTTAAAAAGAATCAAACTAAAGACAAAACATTTGAAAAGACACCAGTTAGACTTTAGAAGATCAAATTAAACATCGAAACGACGATCAAAAAGAGCAAAAACAGATAAAAGTTCTTAAAGCGTTTTCTAGTGTGAAATGAAAACATCAAGTTGTTTCTTCAAACATTTCCTCTTTCTATGTTCTTGGTTTGATTGTGGACAGATTTACTAAGAACTCATTTCAGAAAACTGCTTTCCAGATAAAGTCTACTAGTAGTTGAAGGCATTTATCGAACTAATGTTACCTTCTGATCTCCACAAACTTTACTGTTCAGTGAAGAGAATCAAAGTTTGTTGAGGATTTCTAAAAAACCCACAGGTGAAGGTCTGAGAAGAACTCAGATGGATGATCTAAATGTGAAATCAAGACTCATGGTCACAAGTTTTAAGGCTTCTGTTAACCAGAAAGTTCAAACTAACAGAGAAGTACTGAGAAACTTTTAAAACTTCAGTCCTCAGACTGTCTGAAGGTTCAAACTAACAGAGAAGTACTGAGAAACTTTTAAAATTTCAGTCCTCAGACTGTCTGAAGGTTCAAACTAACAGAGAACTACTCAGGAACTTAGAAGATTTCAGTCCTTGGACTGTCTGAAGGTTCAAACTAACAGAGAACTACTGTGGGACTTAGAAAATTTCAGCCCTCAGACTGTGTGAAAGCTCAGGTCCTGAGGACTCGGGAGGTGTGGAGGCTTTGGAAAGTCTTGGAACTGAGGGTTCAACCCTCCAGAACAAAGGCTGAAGCCCAACCTCCTGAGAAAAACGGTCGAGTCGAGACTCGAGAAAAAAAAAAAATCGAAGAAGGCAAAAAATAGATGATAAATGCGCAAAAAAAAGAAGAATTAGTATCTGAGCGAGTAGCTCAGGAGGATAAGAGGATAGACTACCAATTGGAAGGTCGCTGGTTCAAGACCAGCCACTGGCAGTTTTCTTTCTTTGTCTTTGTCAGGATTTTCATAAAAATTTAAGAAGGGTCTGGTCTTGAACCAGTGACCTGCAGCTCCATAGGCAAATCCTTAACTCACTGAGCTACAGATCATATAAAAAGAAATAAATTCGTCGTCCCTTTGACATCGTAGTTCCTCAAGTGACCACATGGGTGGAGCCAAGGCGGAGTCAGGGTGGAGTCAGGGCGGAGAGTAGGCGGGGAGGTGGGTGGCGGCCTCCCCCCTCTACTCCCCCACCTCCCCCCACCACCCACCACACCTTCCCCCGCCCGACGAGTTCTTCGAGTCTCCACGAGTTCTTCGAGTCTCCACAGGTTTTCCCCAGTTTCTGGAGTTTCCAGGTCGGAGGCAGAACAAGTTGTCATGAAGAGGTGTTGAAGTCGGCCAGGATGGACTGACTTTTTACAGCGACTAGAAGGAAGACCACTAGAAGAGCAGGTCTTTAACCACCATCCATAAAATCCATGGAGTCGCTCCAGAGAAATGAAGGGAGGTCAACTTTTATCAACCTCCATCCAGATGTTCAACTTGATATCTTTACCTTGACATTTTTAGCACCACAAACCTTTAGTATCACACTTTATTATCATTTATTAGGACTTTCATGGAATCCACCAGCAGATTTAGTTTTTGTTGAGAAACTTTATTCTTGTCGTCGTGGGACAGCAGTATTTAAAACTCTTCCTTCTATTTGACCTCATGTTTCTTAGTTTTAGTGGAGAAAGTTATTTTAATTGTCCATTAGTAAATTTGATTAGTCAAGAGCTTTAAATTTCTTACTTTGTCATATTTTAAATGACAAAAAAAATAAAAATAAAGCATCTTGAGACAATTTGACCTGTAATTGGCGTTCTATAAATAAAATTGAATTAAAACTGTATGTATCTTGTAATGTTGGAGTAATTCAGCCATATATGTTGGAAAACACATTTTCTTTGTCCATTAATCTGTTGATTGTTTTCTCCACTAATTCATTTCTTGTTTTGGTTTATAAAATGTCAAACCCAAATATATTCAGTTTACTGTCATAAAAACAAAAAGATTTACATTCATGATGCAGGAATCAGACTGTTTTTCACTTTTTATCTTAGTTTAGTCAGAAAGATAGTTGATAATGTGTGAATTGTTGCAGCTTGTGAGCCGTAGAAGGTTTTAATCTTTGGGGCCGAGTGTCAGAAAACATTTAGAAACCAACATCAACAAAACACTCAACAAAGATTTGAACATCATTAAAGGGAAATCCAACTTTTGCATGACAATGTCTAATTAAAGGACATTTATTTCCAACGTAAATGTGTGATATTCATCCTCTGGAGCTTTCTCTTCACATCGTCTTCCACCTGGACTGGTTTGGTCGGGAGCATGTGCAACAAACATTTGAAAAACTGCACTTTAACATCAATGAATGACACTGAAGTTTAATCTCTACATAAATGAGACTGAGTCTGGATGTGCTGCTCTGTCATTAACTCCTAAGTTTAGGGAAAGTTCAAACAAAAGAGGACAGTTCAGATCAGACTTGAGAATGAGCTTATTTTGAACAAACATCTCAGACTTTCTGAGCTTCAGCACCTCTAGCAAGATATTTTAACAACAAGCAACTCAAGAGATCCAGAAGTTGGAGAGAGTTAGCTTTAGCTGAGCCAAAGAACATGTGGGACGCTAACCTAGCAAACATTTCAGACTTTTCTCTGTGAATTCTGGGAAATAATTTCCTATTTAATGACAGAGCTACACATCTGAACTCAGTCTCATTAAAACAGACTCTAATTCAGTGTCATCCATCCATATTAAAGTGCAGTTACCCAAAATGTTTGTTGCATGAGCTCCAACAAAACCTGTCCAGGTAGAAGGCCACTTTGACAAACAGGAAGTGGAAGATTCCAAGCAGATTTATAGAAGGGGGAACCAGACTGTACTAAGTGTGGTCCAGTATAGAGGGGTGTTTTGTGGGTTTTTAAGGCTGATAATGATTATTAGTGAGACATTTGGAGTAGATATTCATTTGCAGTAAATGAAAGTATTTAAAATCTTGGAGTTAAACTTAGAAGAACACAAACTCTAACAGAAAACTTTGTTGATATGTTTTTGTTTTGTTTACAGATGTTCAGTTAAAGGAGTTTCCTTTGTGACGTATAACCAATCAAATCACTCCAGAAGACAGAGCGACCACAGGTAGATAAAGGTTCAGAGCCAAAGTAGCGCCATTTTAAATGTATTTATTGCCACAAATCAGTCAAAAATAAAATACTGATAATCAGTAAATCAGTCAGCCCACAATTACTACAATTCTACAATGTATGTCTCTTTCCTTTGACTTGTTACTTGTACAATCTACGATGTATATTTTCTACTATACTACTACGTTTGTTTCCTCCTCCTCTGTTGTTTTCTAGATTGTACTCAGCTTCATGCCTTCGTCCATCCGGCCTCCGTTGACTCGTCCCGCCTGCCGTCTCTGGAGCTGAAGCTGGATTGGAACAGACCAAAGTACAGTCTAATCACGATGCCAGCTGCCTCTCAAAAGGCTCCTTCATCTGGCAGGTGGCGCCACTTCTTCTGAGGGGAAGCTGAGCTGGACCAGCAGAACTTTGGAGATGTGTTCCTGTGGTTGATGGATGTGTGGGGAGATAGAGAGGGACCTTTGAATTGTTCACAAAGGAAAACAGGGAACCCATTGGTAGTTTTAGTTTAGGGTGCTACTGCGGTGTGTTTTTGGGTTTTAAGAGGTGAACAGGAAGAGTTTTTTTTCCTACTGATTATCTTTTACTTTGTTCCTGGTTGGAATTCCCATCAATGTCAACGTGAAGTTCACTTTTAGTTCTGTTTGTTTATTTTTATTTTACTAACACCCATTTGTTTTTAACCCCCTCACATGTTGTGTTGTTGTATACTTACTCTTTCAAATGAATACTGGTCTAACCCTCTGTAAACCAGCGTTTGGACTGTTTTTGTGTTGCTCCTCACCTACGTCAGACAGCCAGGACAGAACAATGTTTTTTGGACCAAAGGGTTTTCTATGACGTTTTTTGGACGACATACTAAACGATGACGTTTTTGGTGATATTTTGGACTGTCGTGCAAAAAAATGCCATATAGAACACTAGGTCGAAAAAAAATGCCATTTTTCAAACATGTAAAAACGTGCCATATGATGAAATAATGTAAAGGAGGGAGTGAAAAACACTCCAGAAAGGTTTTCTTTGAGAAAAAAATCATCATAAATTTTGGCGCAAAAAAAACGCCTTACTATACTATGTCGAAAAAAAATGACATTTTTCAAACATGTTGTAAAAACATGCCATATGATGAAATAATGTAAAGGAGGCCATGAAAAACACTCCAGAAAGGTTTTCTGTGAAAAATAAATCATCATAAATTTTGGGGCAAAAAAACCGCCTTACTATACTATGTCGAAAAAAAATGTGATTTTTCAAACATGTTGTAAAAACGTGCCATATGATGAAATAATGTAAAGGAGGGCGTGAAAAACCCTCCAGAAAGGTTTTCTTTGAGAAAAAAATCATCATAAATTTTGGCGCAAAAAAAATGCCTTACTATACTATGTCGAAAAAAAATGCCACTTTTGAAACATGTTGTAAAAACGTGCCATATGATGAAATAATGTAAAGGAGACCGTGAAAAACACTCCAGAAAGGTTTTCTTTGAAAAAACAATCATCATAAATTTTGGCGCGAAAAAAACGCCTTACTATACTATGTCGAAAAAAAATGTGATTTTTCAAACATGTTGTAAAAATGTGCCATATGATGAAATAATGTAAAGGAGGCCGTGAAAAACACTCCAGAAAGGTTTTCTTTGAGAAAAAAATCATCATAAATTTTGGCGCAAAAAAAAACGCCTTACTATACTATGTCGAAAAAAAATGCCACTTTTGAAACATGTTGTAAAAACGTGCCATATGATGAAATAATGTAAAGGAGGCCGTGAAAAACACTCCAGAAAGGTTTTCTTTGAAAAACAATCATAATAAATTTTGGCGCCAAAAAACCGCCTTACTATACTATGTCGAAAAAAAATGTGATTTTTCAAACATGTTGTAAAAACGTGCCATATGATGAAATAATGTAAAGGAGGGCGTGAAAAACACTCCAGAAAGGTTTTCTTTGAGAAAAAAATCATCATAAATTTTGGCGCAAAAAAAAACGCCTTACTATACTATGTCGAAAAAAAATGCCACTTTTGAAACATGTTGTAAAAACGTGCCATATGATGAAATAATGTAAAGGAGACCGTGAAAAACACTCCAGAAAGGTTTTCTTTGAAAAAACAATCATCATAAATTTTGGCGCGAAAAAAACGCCTTACTATACTATGTCGAAAAAAAATGTGATTTTTCAAACATGTTGCAAAAATGTGCCATATGATGAAATAATGTAAAGGAGGCCGTGAAAAACACTCCAGAAAGGTTTTCTTTGAGAAAAAAATCATCATAAATTTTGGCGCAAAAAAAAACGCCTTACTATACTATGTCGAAAAAAAATGCCACTTTTGAAACATGTTGTAAAAACGTGCCATATGATGAAATAATGTAAAGGAGGGCGTGAAAAACACTCCAGAAAGGTTTTCTTTGAAAAAACAATCATAAATTTTGGCGCAAAAAAAACGCCTTACTATACTATGTCGAAAAAAAATGTGATTTTTCAAACATGTTGTAAAAACGTGCCATATGATGAAATAATGTAAAGGAGGGCATGAAAAACACTCCTGAAAGGTTTTCTTTGAGAAAAAAATCATCATAAATTTTGGCGCAAGAAAAACGCCTTACTATACTATGTCGAAAAAAAAATGTGATTTTTCAAACATGTTGTAAAAACGTGCCATATGATGAAATAATGTAAAGGAGGCCATGAAAAACACTCCAGAAAGGTTTTCTTTGAGAAAAAAATCCTCATAAATTTTGGCGCAAAAAAAATGCCTTACTATACTATGTCGAACAAAAATGTGATTTTTCAAACATGTTGTAAAAACGTGCCATATGATGAAATAATGTAAAGGAGGCCGTGAAAAACACTCCAGAAAGGTTTTCTTTGAGAAAAAAATCATCATAAATTTTAGCGCAAAAAAAACCCCTTACTATACTATGTCGAAAAAAAATGTGATTTTTCAAACATGTTGTAAAAACGTGCCACATGATGAAATAATGTAAAGGAGGCCATGAAAAACACTCCAGAAAGGTTTTCTTTGAGAAAAAAATCATCATAAATTTTGGCGCAAAAAAAATGCCTTACTATACTATGTCGAAAAAAAATGCCACTTTTGAAACATGTTGTAAAAACGTGCCATATGATGAAATAATGTGAAGGAGGGCGTGAAAAACACTCCTGAAAGGTTTTCTTTGAGAAAAAAATCATCATAAATTTTGGCGCAAAAAAAACGCCTTACTATACTATGTCGAAAAAAAAATGTGATTTTTCAAACATGTTGTAAAAACGTGCCATATGATGAAATAATGTAAAGGAGGCCATGAAAAACACTCCAGAAAGGTTTTCTTTGAGAAAAAAATCATAAATTTTGGCGCAAAAAAAACGCCTTACTATACTATGTCGAAAAAAAATGCCACTTTTGAAACATGTTGTAAAAACGTGCCATATGATGAAATAATGTAAAGGAGGGCGTGAAAAACACTCCTGAAAGGTTTTCTTTGAGAAAAAAATCATCATAAATTTTGGCGCAAAAAAAACGCCTTACTATACTATGTCGAAAAAAAAATGTGATTTTTCAAACATGTTGTAAAAACGTGCCATATTATGAAATAATGTAAGAGAGGGCGTGAAAAACACTCCTGAAAGGTTTTCTTTGAGAAAAAAATCATCATAAATTTTGGCGCAAGAAAAACGCCTTACTATACTATGTCGAAAAAAAATGTGATTTTTCAAACATGTTGTAAAAACGTGCCATATGATGAAATAATGTAAAGGAGGCCATGAAAAACACTCCAGAAAGGTTTTCTTTGAGAAAAAAATCCTCATAAATTTTGGCGCAAAAAAAATGCCTTACTATACTATGTCGAACAAAAATGTGATTTTTCAAACATGTTGTAAAAACGTGCCATATGATGAAATAATGTAAAGGAGGCCGTGAAAAACACTCCAGAAAGGTTTTCTTTGAGAAAAAAATCATCATAAATTTTAGCGCAAAAAAAACCCCTTACTATACTATGTCGAAAAAAAATGTGATTTTTCAAACATGTTGTAAAAACGTGCCATATGATGAAATAATGTAAAGGAGGCCATGAAAAACACTCCAGAAAGGTTTTCTTTGAGAAAAAAATCATCATAAATTTTGGCGCAAAAAAAAACGCCTTACTATACTATGTCGAAAAAAAATGCCACTTTTGAAACATGTTGTAAAAACGTGCCATATGATGAAATAATGTAAAGGAGGGCGTGAAAAACACTCCTGAAAGGTTTTCTTTGAGAAAAAAATCATCATAAATTTTGGCGCAAAAAAAACGCCTTACTATACTATGTCGAAAAAAAAATGTGATTTTTCAAACATGTTGTAAAAACGTGCCATATGATGAAATAATGTAAAGGAGGCCATGAAAAACACTCCAGAAAGGTTTTCTTTGAGAAAAAAATCATAAATTTTGGCGCAAAAAAAACGCCTTACTATACTATGTCGAAAAAAAATGCCATTTTTCAAACATGTTGTAAAAACGTGCCATATGATGAAATAATGTAAAGGAGGGCGTGAAAAACACTCCAGAAAGGTTTTCTTTGAGAAAAAAATCATCATAAATTTTGGCGCAAAAAAAACGCCTTACTATACTATGTCGAAAAAAAATGTGATTTTTCAAACATGTTGTAAAAACGTGCCATATGATGAAATAATGTAAAGGAGGCCGTGAAAAACACTCCAGAAAGGTTTTCTTTGAGAAAAAAATCATCATAAATTTTGGCGCAAAAAAAACGCCTTACTATACTATGTCGAAAAAAAATGCCACTTTTCAAACATGTTGTAAAAACGTGCCATATGATGAAATAATGTAAAGGAGGGCGTGAAAAACACTCCAGAAAGGTTTTCTTTGAGAAAAAAATCATCATAAATTTTGGCGCAAAAAAAACGCCTTACTATACTATGTCGAAAAAAAATGCGATTTTTCAAACATGTTGTAAAAACGTGCCATATGATGAAATAATGTAAAGGAGGCCATGAAAAACACTCCAGAAAGGTTTTCTTTGAGAAAAAAATCATCATAAATTTTGGCGCAAAAAAAACGCCTTACTATACTATGTCGAAAAAAAATGCGATTTTTCAAACATGTTGTAAAAACGTGCCATATGATGAAATAATGTAAAGGAGGCCGTGAAAAACACTCCAGAAAGGTTTTCTTTGAGAAAAAAATCATCATAAATTTTGGCGCAAAAAAAACGCCTTACTATACTATGTCGAAAAAAAATGTGATTTTTCAAACATGTTGTAAAAACGTGCCATATGATGAAATAATGTAAAGGAGGCCATGAAAAACACTCCAGAAAGGTTTTCTTTGAGAAAAAAATCATCATAAATTTTGGCGCAAAAAAAACGCCTTACTATACTATGTCGAAAAAAAATGCCACTTTTCAAACATGTTGTAAAAACGTGCCATATGATGAAATAATGTAAAGGAGGCCGTGAAAAACACTCCAGAAAGGTTTTCTTTGAGAAAAAAATCATCATAAATTTTGGCGCAAAAAAAACGCCTTACTATACTATGTCGAAAAAAAATGTGATTTTTCAAACATGTTGTAAAAACGTGCCATATGATGAAATAATGTAAAGGAGGCCGTGAAAAACACTCCAGAAAGGTTTTCTTTGAGAAAAAAATCATCATAAATTTTGGCGCAAAAAAAACGCCTTACTATACTATGTCGAAAAAAAATGCCACTTTTCAAACATGTTGTAAAAACGTGCCATATGATGAAATAATGTAAAGGAGGGCGTGAAAAACACTCCAGAAAGGTTTTCTTTGAGAAAAAAATCATCATAAATTTTGGCGCAAAAAAAACGCCTTACTATACTATGTCGAAAAAAAATGCCATTTTTCAAACATGTTGTAAAAACGTGCCATATGATGAAATAATGTAAAGGAGGCCGTGAAAAACACTCCAGAAAGGTTTTCTTTGAGAAAAAAATCATCATAAATTTTGGCGCAAAAAAAACGCCTTACTATACTATGTCGAAAAAAAATGCCACTTTTCAAACATGTTGTAAAAACGTGCCATATGATGAAATAATGTAAAGGAGGCCGTGAAAAACACTCCAGAAAGGTTTTCTTTGAGAAAAAAATCATCATAAATTTTGGCGCAAAAAAAACGCCTTACTATACTATGTCGAAAAAAAATGCCATTTTTCAAACATGTTGTAAAAACGTGCCATATGATGAAATAATGTAAAGGAGGCCGTGAAAAACACTCCAGAAAGGTTTTCTTTGAGAAAAAAATCATCATAAATTTTGGCGCAAAAAAAACGCCTTACTATACTATGTCGAAAAAAAATGCCATTTTTCAAACATGTTGTAAAAACGTGCCATATGATGAAATAATGTAAAGGAGGCCGTGAAAAACACTCCAGAAAGGTTTTCTTTGAGAAAAAAATCATCATAAATTTTGGCGCAAAAAAAACGCCTTACTATACTATGTCGAAAAAAAATGCGATTTTTCAAACATGTTGTAAAAACGTGCCATATGATGAAATAATGTAAAGGAGGCCATGAAAAACACTCCAGAAAGGTTTTCTTTGAGAAAAAAATCATCATAAATTTTGGCGCAAAAAAAACGCCTTACTATACTATGTCGAAAAAAAATGCCACTTTTCAAACATGTTGTAAAAACGTGCCATATGATGAAATAATGTAAAGGAGGCCGTGAAAAACACTCCAGAAAGGTTTTCTTTGAGAAAAAAATCATCATAAATTTTGGCGCAAAAAAAACGCCTTACTATACTATGTCGAAAAAAAATGCCATTTTTCAAACATGTTGTAAAAACGTGCCATATGATGAAATAATGTAAAGGAGGCCGTGAAAAACACTCCAGAAAGGTTTTCTTTGAGAAAAAAATCATCATAAATTTTGGCGCAAAAAAAACGCCTTACTATACTATGTCGAAAAAAAATGTGATTTTTCAAACATGTTGTAAAAACGTGCCATATGATGAAATAATGTAAAGGAGGCCGTGAAAAACACTCCAGAAAGGTTTTCTTTGAGAAAAAAATCATCATAAATTTTGGCGCAAAAAAAACGCCTTACTATACTATGTCGAAAAAAAATGCCATTTTTCAAACATGTTGTAAAAACGTGCCATATGATGAAATAATGTAAAGGAGGCCGTGAAAAACACTCCAGAAAGGTTTTC
Source organism: Amphiprion clarkii (assembly GCA_027123335.1). Classification (NCBI taxonomy): domain Eukaryota; kingdom Metazoa; phylum Chordata; class Actinopteri; family Pomacentridae; genus Amphiprion; species Amphiprion clarkii. The sequence continues at coordinate 24,203,031 of CM049589.1, read as the reverse complement.
TTTGAGAAAAAAATCATCATAAATTTTGGCGCAAAAAAAACGCCTTACTATACTATGTCGAAAAAAAATGCGATTTTCAAACATGTTGTAAAAACGTGCCATATGATGAAATAATGTAAAGGAGGCCGTGAAAAACACTCCAGAAAGGTTTTCTTTGAGAAAAAAATCATCATAAATTTTGGCGCAAAAAAAACGCCTTACTATACTATGTCGAAAAAAAATGCCACTTTTCAAACATGTTGTAAAAACGTGCCATATGATGAAATAATGTAAAGGAGGGCGTGAAAAACACTCCAGAAAGGTTTTCTTTGAGAAAAAAATCATCATAAATTTTGGCGCAAAAAAAACGCCTTACTATACTATGTCGAAAAAAAATGTGATTTTTCAAACATGTTGTAAAAACGTGCCATATGATGAAATAATGTAAAGGAGGCCGTGAAAAACACTCCAGAAAGGTTTTCTTTGAGAAAAAAATCATCATAAATTTTGGCGCAAAAAAAACGCCTTACTATACTATGTCGAAAAAAAATGCCACTTTTCAAACATGTTGTAAAAACGTGCCATATGATGAAATAATGTAAAGGAGGCCGTGAAAAACACTCCAGAAAGGTTTTCTTTGAGAAAAAAATCATCATAAATTTTGGCGCAAAAAAAACGCCTTACTATACTATGTCGAAAAAAAATGCCATTTTTCAAACATGTTGTAAAAACGTGCCATATGATGAAATAATGTAAAGGAGGCCGTGAAAAACACTCCAGAAAGGTTTTCTTTGAGAAAAAAATCATCATAAATTTTGGCGCAAAAAAAACGCCTTACTATACTATGTCGAAAAAAAATGCCATTTTTCAAACATGTTGTAAAAACGTGCCATATGATGAAATAATGTAAAGGAGGCCGTGAAAAACACTCCAGAAAGGTTTTCTTTGAAAAAAAAATCATCATAAATTTTGGCGCAAAAAAAACGCCTTACTATACTATGTCGAAAAAAAATGCGATTTTTCAAACATGTTGTAAAAACGTGCCATATGATGAAATAATGTAAAGGAGGCCGTGAAAAACACTCCAGAAAGGTTTTCTTTGAGAAAAAAATCATCATAAATTTTGGCGCAAAAAAAACGCCTTACTATACTATGTCGAAAAAAAATGCGATTTTTCAAACATGTTGTAAAAACGTGCCATATGATGAAATAATGTAAAGGAGGCCGTGAAAAACACTCCAGAAAGGTTTTCTTTGAGAAAAAAATCATCATAAATTTTGGCGCAAAAAAAACGCCTTACTATACTATGTCGAAAAAAAATGAGATTTTTCAAACATGTTGTAAAAACGTGCCATATGATGAAATAATGTAAAGGAGGCCGTGAAAAACACTCCAGAAAGGTTTTCTTTGAGAAAAAAATCATCATAAATTTTGGCGCAAAAAAAACGCCTTACTATACTATGTCGAAAAAAAATGCCATTTTTCAAACATGTTGTAAAAACGTGCCATATGATGAAATAATGTAAAGGAGGCCGTGAAAAACACTCCAGAAAGGTTTTCTTTGAAAAAAAATCATCATAAATTTTGGCGCAAAAAAAACGCCTTACTATACTATGTCGAAAAAAAATGCGATTTTTCAAACATGTTGTAAAAACGTGCCATATGATGAAATAATGTAAAGGAGGCCGTGAAAAACACTCCAGAAAGGTTTTCTTTGAGAAAAAAATCATCATAAATTTTGGCGCAAAAAAAACGCCTTACTATACTATGTCGAAAAAAAATGCGATTTTTCAAACATGTTGTAAAAACGTGCCATATGATGAAATAATGTAAAGGAGGCCGTGAAAAACACTCCAGAAAGGTTTTCTTTGAGAAAAAAATCATCATAAATTTTGGCGCAAAAAAAACGCCTTACTATACTATGTCGAAAAAAAATGTGATTTTTCAAACATGTTGTAAAAACGTGCCATATGATGAAATAATGTAAAGGAGGCCGTGAAAAACACTCCAGAAAGGTTTTCTTTGAGAAAAAAATCATCATAAATTTTGGCGCAAAAAAAACGCCTTACTATACTATGTCGAAAAAAAATGCCACTTTTCAAACATGTTGTAAAAACGTGCCATATGATGAAATAATGTAAAGGAGGCCGTGAAAAACACTCCAGAAAGGTTTTCTTTGAGAAAAAAATCATCATAAATTTTGGCGCAAAAAAAACGCCTTACTATACTATGTCGAAAAAAAATGCCACTTTTCAAACATGTTGTAAAAACGTGCCATATGATGAAATAATGTAAAGGAGGCCGTGAAAAACACTCCAGAAAGGTTTTCTTTGAGAAAAAAATCATCATAAATTTTGGCGCAAAAAAAACGCCTTACTATACTATGTCGAAAAAAAATGTGATTTTTCAAACATGTTGTAAAAACGTGCCATATGATGAAATAATGTAAAGGAGGGCGTGAAAAACACTCCAGAAAGGTTTTCTTTGAGAAAAAAATCATCATAAATTTTGGCGCAAAAAAAACGCCTTACTATACTATGTCGAAAAAAAATGCCACTTTTCAAACATGTTGTAAAAACGTGCCATATGATGAAATAATGTAAAGGAGGCCGTGAAAAACACTCCAGAAAGGTTTTCTTTGAGAAAAAAAATCATCATAAATTTTGGCGCAAAAAAAACGCCTTACTATACTATGTCGAAAAAAAATGTGATTTTTCAAACATGTTGTAAAAACGTGCCATATGATGAAATAATGTAAAGGAGGCCGTGAAAAACACTCCAGAAAGGTTTTCTTTGAGAAAAAAATCATCATAAATTTTGGCGCAAAAAAAACGCCTTACTATACTATGTCGAAAAAAAATGCCACTTTTCAAACATGTTGTAAAAACGTGCCATATGATGAAATAATGTAAAGGAGGCCGTGAAAAACACTCCAGAAAGGTTTTCTTTGAAAAAAAATCATCATAAATTTTGGCGCAAAAAAAACGCCTTACTATACTATGTCGAAAAAAAATGTGATTTTTCAAACATGTTGTAAAAACGTGCCATATGATGAAATAATGTAAAGGAGGCCGTGAAAAACACTCCAGAAAGGTTTTCTTTGAGAAAAAAATCATCATAAATTTTGGCGCAAAAAAAACGCCTTACTATACTATGTCGAAAAAAAATGCCACTTTTCAAACATGTTGTAAAAACGTGCCATATGATGAAATAATGTAAAGGAGGCCGTGAAAAACACTCCAGAAAGGTTTTCTTTGAAAAAAAAATCATCATAAATTTTGGCGCAAAAAAAACGCCTTACTATACTATGTCGAAAAAAAATGCGATTTTTCAAACATGTTGTAAAAACGTGCCATATGATGAAATAATGTAAAGGAGGCCGTGAAAAACACTCCAGAAAGGTTTTCTTTGAGAAAAAAATCATCATAAATTTTGGCGCAAAAAAAACGCCTTACTATACTATGTCGAAAAAAAATGTCATTTTTCAAACATGTTGTAAAAACGTGCCATATGATGAAATAATGTAAAGGAGGCCGTGAAAAACACTCCAGAAAGGTTTTCTTTGAGAAAAAAATCATCATAAATTTTGGCGCAAAAAAAACGCCTTACTATACTATGTCGAAAAAAAATGCCATTTTTCAAACATGTTGTAAAAACGTGCCATATGATGAAATAATGTAAAGGAGGCCGTGAAAAACACTCCAGAAAGGTTTTCTTTGAGAAAAAAATCATCATAAATTTTGGCGCAAAAAAAACGCCTTACTATACTATGTCGAAAAAAAATGCCATTTTTCAAACATGTTGTAAAAACGTGCCATATGATGAAATAATGTAAAGGAGGCCGTGAAAAACACTCCAGAAAGGTTTTCTTTGAGAAAAAAATCATCATAAATTTTGGCGCAAAAAAAACGCCTTACTATACTATGTCGAAAAAAAATGCCATTTTTCAAACATGTTGTAAAAACGTGCCATATGATGAAATAATGTAAAGGAGGCCGTGAAAAACACTCCAGAAAGGTTTTCTTTGAGAAAAAAATCATCATAAATTTTGGCGCAAAAAAAACGCCTTACTATACTATGTCGAAAAAAAATGCCATTTTTCAAACATGTTGTAAAAACGTGCCATATGATGAAATAATGTAAAGGAGGCCGTGAAAAACACTCCAGAAAGGTTTTCTTTGAAAAAAAAATCATCATAAATTTTGGCGCAAAAAAAACGCCTTACTATACTATGTCGAAAAAAAATGCGATTTTTCAAACATGTTGTAAAAACGTGCCATATGATGAAATAATGTAAAGGAGGCCGTGAAAAACACTCCAGAAAGGTTTTCTTTGAGAAAAAAATCATCATAAATTTTGGCGCAAAAAAAACGCCTTACTATACTATGTCGAAAAAAAATGCCACTTTTCAAACATGTTGTAAAAACGTGCCATATGATGAAATAATGTAAAGGAGGCCGTGAAAAACACTCCAGAAAGGTTTTCTTTGAGAAAAAAATCATCATAAATTTTGGCGCAAAAAAAACGCCTTACTATACTATGTCGAAAAAAAATGCCATTTTTCAAACATGTTGTAAAAACGTGCCATATGATGAAATAATGTAAAGGAGGCCGTGAAAAACACTCCAGAAAGGTTTTCTTTGAGAAAAAAATCATCATAAATTTTGGCGCAAAAAAAACGCCTTACTATACTATGTCGAAAAAAAATGCCATTTTTCAAACATGTTGTAAAAACGTGCCATATGATGAAATAATGTAAAGGAGGCCGTGAAAAACACTCCAGAAAGGTTTTCTTTGAAAAAAAAATCATCATAAATTTTGGCGCAAAAAAAACGCCTTACTATACTATGTCGAAAAAAAATGCGATTTTTCAAACATGTTGTAAAAACGTGCCATATGATGAAATAATGTAAAGGAGGCCGTGAAAAACACTCCAGAAAGGTTTTCTTTGAGAAAAAAATCATCATAAATTTTGGCGCAAAAAAAACGCCTTACTATACTATGTCGAAAAAAAATGCCATTTTTCAAACATGTTGTAAAAACGTGCCATATGATGAAATAATGTAAAGGAGGCCGTGAAAAACACTCCAGAAAGGTTTTCTTTGAGAAAAAAATCATCATAAATTTTGGCGCAAAAAAAACGCCTTACTATACTATGTCGAAAAAAAATGCCATTTTTCAAACATGTTGTAAAAACGTGCCATATGATGAAATAATGTAAAGGAGGCCGTGAAAAACACTCCAGAAAGGTTTTCTTTGAAAAAAAATCATCATAAATTTTGGCGCAAAAAAAACGCCTTACTATACTATGTCGAAAAAAAATGCCATTTTTCAAACATGTTGTAAAAACGTGCCATATGATGAAATAATGTAAAGGAGGCCGTGAAAAACACTCCAGAAAGGTTTTCTTTGAGAAAAAAATCATCATAAATTTTGGCGCAAAAAAAACGCCTTACTATACTATGTCGAAAAAAAATGCCATTTTTCAAACATGTTGTAAAAACGTGCCATATGATGAAATAATGTAAAGGAGGCCGTGAAAAACACTCCAGAAAGGTTTTCTTTGAGAAAAAAATCATCATAAATTTTGGCGCAAAAAAAACGCCTTACTATACTATGTCGAAAAAAAATGCCATTTTTCAAACATGTTGTAAAAACGTGCCATATGATGAAATAATGTAAAGGAGGCCGTGAAAAACACTCCAGAAAGGTTTTCTTTGAAAAAAAATCATCATAAATTTTGGCGCAAAAAAAACGCCTTACTATACTATGTCGAAAAAAAATGCGATTTTTCAAACATGTTGTAAAAACGTGCCATATGATGAAATAATGTAAAGGAGGGCGTGAAAAACACTCCAGAAAGGTTTTCTTTGAGAAAAAAATCATCATAAATTTTGGCGCAAAAAAAACGCCTTACTATACTATGTCGAAAAAAAATGCCATTTTTCAAACATGTTGTAAAAACGTGCCATATGATGAAATAATGTAAAGGAGGCCGTGAAAAACACTCCAGAAAGGTTTTCTTTGAGAAAAAAATCATCATAAATTTTGGCGCAAAAAAAACGCCTTACTATACTATGTCGAAAAAAAATGCCATTTTTCAAACATGTTGTAAAAACGTGCCATATGATGAAATAATGTAAAGGAGGCCGTGAAAAACACTCCAGAAAGGTTTTCTTTGAGAAAAAAATCATCATAAATTTTGGCGCAAAAAAAACGCCTTACTATACTATGTCGAAAAAAAATGCCATTTTTCAAACATGTTGTAAAAACGTGCCATATGATGAAATAATGTAAAGGAGGCCGTGAAAAACACTCCAGAAAGGTTTTCTTTGAGAAAAAAATCATCATAAATTTTGGCGCAAAAAAAACGCCTTACTATACTATGTCGAAAAAAAATGCCATTTTTCAAACATGTTGTAAAAACGTGCCATATGATGAAATAATGTAAAGGAGGCCGTGAAAAACACTCCAGAAAGGTTTTCTTTGAGAAAAAAAATCATCATAAATTTTGGCGCAAAAAAAACGCCTTACTATACTATGTCGAAAAAAAATGCCATTTTTCAAACATGTTGTAAAAACGTGCCATATGATGAAATAATGTAAAGGAGGCCGTGAAAAACACTCCAGAAAGGTTTTCTTTGAAAAAAAATCATCATAAATTTTGGCGCAAAAAAAACGCCTTACTATACTATGTCGAAAAAAAATGCGATTTTTCAAACATGTTGTAAAAACGTGCCATATGATGAAATAATGTAAAGGAGGCCGTGAAAAACACTCCAGAAAGGTTTTCTTTGAGAAAAAAATCATCATAAATTTTGGCGCAAAAAAAACGCCTTACTATACTATGTCGAAAAAAAATGCCATTTTTCAAACATGTTGTAAAAACGTGCCATATGATGAAATAATGTAAAGGAGGCCGTGAAAAACACTCCAGAAAGGTTTTCTTTGAAAAAAAAATCATCATAAATTTTGGCGCAAAAAAAACGCCTTACTATACTATGTCGAAAAAAAATGCCATTTTTCAAACATGTTGTAAAAACGTGCCATATGATGAAATAATGTAAAGGAGGCCGTGAAAAACACTCCAGAAAGGTTTTCTTTGAGAAAAAAATCATCATAAATTTTGGCGCAAAAAAAACGCCTTACTATACTATGTCGAAAAAAAATGTGATTTTTCAAACATGTTGTAAAAACGTGCCATATGATGAAATAATGTAAAGGAGGCCGTGAAAAACACTCCAGAAAGGTTTTCTTTGAGAAAAAAATCATCATAAATTTTGGCGCAAAAAAAACGCCTTACTATACTATGTCGAAAAAAAATGCCATTTTTCAAACATGTTGTAAAAACGTGCCATATGATGAAATAATGTAAAGGAGGCCGTGAAAAACACTCCAGAAAGGTTTTCTTTGAGAAAAAAATCATCATAAATTTTGGCGCAAAAAAAACGCCTTACTATACTATGTCGAAAAAAAATGCCATTTTTCAAACATGTTGTAAAAACGTGCCATATGATGAAATAATGTAAAGGAGGCCGTGAAAAACACTCCAGAAAGGTTTTCTTTGAGAAAAAAATCATCATAAATTTTGGCGCAAAAAAAACGCCTTACTATACTATGTCGAAAAAAAATGCCATTTTTCAAACATGTTGTAAAAACGTGCCATATGATGAAATAATGTAAAGGAGGCCGTGAAAAACACTCCAGAAAGGTTTTCTTTGAGAAAAAAATCATCATAAATTTTGGCGCAAAAAAAACGCCTTACTATACTATGTCGAAAAAAAATGTGATTTTTCAAACATGTTGTAAAAACGTGCCATATGATGAAATAATGTAAAGGAGGCCGTGAAAAACACTCCAGAAAGGTTTTCTTTGAGAAAAAAATCATCATAAATTTTGGCGCAAAAAAAACGCCTTACTATACTATGTCGAAAAAAAATGCCACTTTTCAAACATGTTGTAAAAACGTGCCATATGATGAAATAATGTAAAGGAGGCCGTGAAAAACACTCCAGAAAGGTTTTCTTTGAAAAAAAAATCATCATAAATTTTGGCGCAAAAAAAACGCCTTACTATACTATGTCGAAAAAAAATGCGATTTTTCAAACATGTTGTAAAAACGTGCCATATGATGAAATAATGTAAAGGAGGCCGTGAAAAACACTCCAGAAAGGTTTTCTTTGAGAAAAAAATCATCATAAATTTTGGCGCAAAAAAAACGCCTTACTATACTATGTCGAAAAAAAATGCCATTTTTCAAACATGTTGTAAAAACGTGCCATATGATGAAATAATGTAAAGGAGGCCGTGAAAAACACTCCAGAAAGGTTTTCTTTGAGAAAAAAATCATCATAAATTTTGGCGCAAAAAAAACGCCTTACTATACTATGTCGAAAAAAAATGCGATTTTTCAAACATGTTGTAAAAACGTGCCATATGATGAAATAATGTAAAGGAGGCCGTGAAAAACACTCCAGAAAGGTTTTCTTTGAGAAAAAAATCATCATAAATTTTGGCGCAAAAAAAACGCCTTACTATACTATGTCGAAAAAAAATGCCACTTTTCAAACATGTTGTAAAAACGTGCCATATGATGAAATAATGTAAAGGAGGCCGTGAAAAACACTCCAGAAAGGTTTTCTTTGAAAAAAAAATCATCATAAATTTTGGCGCAAAAAAAACGCCTTACTATACTATGTCGAAAAAAAATGCCATTTTTCAAACATGTTGTAAAAACGTGCCATATGATGAAATAATGTAAAGGAGGCCGTGAAAAACACTCCAGAAAGGTTTTCTTTGAGAAAAAAATCATCATAAATTTTGGCGCAAAAAAAACGCCTTACTATACTATGTCGAAAAAAAATGCCATTTTTCAAACATGTTGTAAAAACGTGCCATATGATGAAATAATGTAAAGGAGGCCGTGAAAAACACTCCAGAAAGGTTTTCTTTGAGAAAAAAATCATCATAAATTTTGGCGCAAAAAAAACGCCTTACTATACTATGTCGAAAAAAAATGCGATTTTTCAAACATGTTGTAAAAACGTGCCATATGATGAAATAATGTAAAGGAGGCCGTGAAAAACACTCCAGAAAGGTTTTCTTTGAAAAAAAATCATCATAAATTTTGGCGCAAAAAAAACGCCTTACTATACTATGTCGAAAAAAAATGCCATTTTTCAAACATGTTGTAAAAACGTGCCATATGATGAAATAATGTAAAGGAGGGCGTGAAAAACACTCCAGAAAGGTTTTCTTTGAGAAAAAAATCATCATAAATTTTGGCGCAAAAAAAACGCCTTACTATACTATGTCGAAAAAAAATGTGATTTTTCAAACATGTTGTAAAAACGTGCCATATGATGAAATAATGTAAAGGAGGGCGTGAAAAACACTCCAGAAAGGTTTTCTTTGAGAAAAAAATCATCATAAATTTTGGCGCAAAAAAAACGCCTTACTATACTATGTCGAAAAAAAATGCCATTTTTCAAACATGTTGTAAAAACGTGCCATATGATGAAATAATGTAAAGGAGGCCATGAAAAACACTCCAGAAAGGTTTTCTTTGAAAAAACAATCATCATAAATTTTGGCGCAAAAAAAACGCCTTACTATACTATGTCGAAAAAAAATGTGATTTTTCAAACATGTTGTAAAAACGTGCCATATGATGAAATAATGTAAAGGAGGCCGTGAAAAACACTCCAGAAAGGTTTTCTTTGAAAAAAAATCATCATAAATTTTGGCGCAAAAAAAACGCCTTACTATACTATGTCGAAAAAAAATGCCACTTTTCAAACATGTTGTAAAAACGTGCCATATGATGAAATAATGTAAAGGAGGCCGTGAAAAACACTCCAGAAAGGTTTTCTTTGAAAAAAAATCATCATAAATTTTGGCGCAAAAAAAACGCCTTACTATACTATGTCGAAAAAAAATGCCATTTTTCAAACATGTTGTAAAAACGTGCCATATGATGAAATAATGTAAAGGAGGCCATGAAAAACACTCCAGAAAGGTTTTCTTTGAAAAAAAAATCATCATAAATTTTGGCGCAAAAAAAACGCCTTACTATACTATGTCGAAAAAAAATGCCACTTTTCAAACATGTTGTAAAAACGTGCCATATGATGAAATAATGTAAAGGAGGCCGTGAAAAACACTCCAGAAAGGTTTTCTTTGAAAAAAAATCATCATAAATTTTGGCGCAAAAAAAACGTCTTACTATACTATGTCGAAAAAAAATGCGATTTTTCAAACATGTTGTAAAAACGTGCCATATGATGAAATAATGTAAAGGAGGCCGTGAAAAACACTCCAGAAAGGTTTTCTTTGAGAAAAAAATCATCATAAATTTTGGCGCAAAAAAAATGCCTTACTATACTATGTCGAAAAAAAATGCGATTTTTCAAACATGTTGTAAAAACGTGCCATATGATGAAATAATGTAAAGGAGGCTGTGAAAAACACTCCATCAAAGGCTATACTATGACGTTTTTAGAGCGACATGCTATACTATGACTTTTTAAAAAATTGTCACTAGTTGCTTTTGACAAAAAAAAAGTCGCCAGGAGGCTTTGCAAAGTAGCCAGATTTAGTGAGAAAGTCACCAAGTTGGCAACACTGGCGGGACGTGGTGCGACACTGTAGACACTGGAGCAACCTGCCTTCCCATCCAGACGTCCACCAGAAGAGGACATTAAATCTTGTAAATGTGTAATCATAAAATGAGGTAGTTTAGCTAGTTCAGCTCAAGCTAGCTGTGTAGCATAGAGAGAACATTTAGAACTAATGGCTTCACTAAACTTGCTCTTCATGTATTATTGGTTCTGTTTTAGTTGCAGTAAAGCTTCATGAACTTATTCTATGAAACTCAAACTCTATTGATGAAGTTATATTTTATCTATTATTCGTAGTATTTTTTTTTATCATCTCATTGTTTTTTTTGAACTTCAACTATTCTTTTTATTCTTCTTTATTTCCTTATATTTGTGTATTTATTGTACTTATTTCCTAACATTATCATTTTTATCCTTGTGTTTCTGGTTTAGGTAAAGGTTATCCTTTATTTTTCTTTTACTCCATTTGTTTTTTTTTCTGACTTGGTATTTTATTATTTATTTGTCATATTCATTTACTTTGAGGATCTTTCACCTTGTTTGGACTGACCAGCCTTCTTTAAACTGTTTCAGAATGTGCTTTAGGAATAAAGTCAGATTATTACAGAACAGTTTCCATCCATCTGTATTGGAATGTGTGTCCCTGCCTTCAACACCAGGTGGCGCATTTCGTACAGTTCAGACTATGTGGAAACAGGCTGTTGATGAAAATCAGTTATGGGTCTTTTTCGGTGATAGAAACAGAAACAGCGGATTCTTGCATGTGTTTTGGATCTTGAACAACATTTTAATAAACTCACACTGACTCCACATGTTTGTTTGTTGACAGAAACGCACTTAAACACGTTTATCTGGACGCTTCGTTCCATTTAAATCCTCTTTTCTGGACACGGTTCCATGTAGAAACCCAAACCTTTAGGAATCACGTTAATGCTTCCATTTGTTGACGACATTTTAACATCATCTTGTTCCTTTGTGGTAAAATCAGACGCTTTTATCGTTTTAACTCAGACTTTTCTCCACAGTTCATCATCAATCAGCTTCTTAGACTTAATAATACGTCTTTTAGATATTGGCTTTTAGAGTCCGATCCTTTGACTGGTTTTAACATGGAATGTTCCACAACATCTCATAACATTACCGACAAGCTCTACTAAGCTTTTGAAGAAAATCAGTCCATCAAATGTTATAGGAAGTGTTAATAAACGTTCCTATAATATCATCATGTACCAGTTTGTGGTAAATGTTGTGAAACAGCTTTAAAGGCCAACATTGATTTTTTTTTTTTTAGTATTTGTTGGTCCAAAAGTAACCAAACACACAAATAAATTCTAATTCAGTTTAATTACTAACAACAAACTAATCCACTGTACAGCTTCTACACTGGTGTCAGTAATAAAACGTCATTAAACCAATAAAATAACAACATTGTTCTGTTTTACAAGCAAAAACCAACAATGAACTCACGTGAAGCTTGTTTCCCATCATTTCTACATCAGGTTTACATGAAGACGTCGACTGCAGGACGAACACGTTTCATAATCAGTTATCTGCAGATAAAAAACATCCAGAGTGCTGCACTTTCAGTTAAAAATGTATTTTTTTTATTCTCTGCAATAATAAATCAGTAAAAATCATCCAAGCATCATCACCATGTTGTGTCAGAACCAATACCATGAACCAGAACATTAGCAGAGCTGCTAACAGCTAATGTTCGAGGGAGTATCAATGTGTGTACATTTACAGATATAGAAATTATAATGAACCACAGACCACTAATTAGATTCAACTTTGTCATTGCAGAGAGGACAAGTACCAAGACAATGAGTTTGGCATCAAACCAGAAGTGCAAAAAAGTTCATTATTTACAGTCTGTTACAGTATAAACAATCAGTACTCTGAAGTACCTCAGTACATTGTAACAGTACAATAAATGTATATTCTATTCAACCTTTACTACAGTTCAGTAGCAAATAATATGCATTTTATTGCACTACATTTATCTGTATTTTCTCTGCAGATTAACAGCAAAACAATATATTACAAAGATCAACCTACAAACTGCTCAGCAGTATAAAAAATATATAAAATACATAAAAATGGTTCCACATTTATCCTGTAAACAGTTCAGAACATCAACTAACAGCTGAAACACTGGAAATAAACTGGTGACTAAATTATCTCTGTATTTATGTTTTTAATTTGTGTCTATATTCGTCTCGTCTGCTCTGTGTGAACACTGCCTGCAGTTCAACCGAAGCCTCTGAGTAGTTTTCATACGACTGTTGGTGTGGATGAGTCATTAATGGAATGTCATAATCTTGTCACAGAAAATCCGATATTTTTCTTGGTTTTCATGAAACATCTGAATTTTCGTCTCAGATTTGGTGACGTATCCTGATGGGTGAGTAGTTCAAGGACCATCGGAAAGTTAAAAATCAGGGGATTCTGTTTTGACAGTTGTACGTTCTTATAAATGGAACAATTATGATAATTCACTTGAAAGACAACATGCATTTCAAACTCACCTCCCTGCTCAGGGTTCAGAAGGTTCAGGATCTGTTTCTAAAGTCTGTCTATGTTTCTGATATTTTACAGCTAAAATATTCTACATGACCATGAACCAGATTAAAATGTTGCAGGGAGGAAAACTGCTCTTAGTCTGGATCATCATCTGGGACCAGTCTGTCAATAGAAACCTACCAGGAGCTGAACTCCAGACAGCAGATCTCCCAGCATCCTCTGAGCTCACAAACCCTCCACCAGTTAAAGGAGAGACCACATGGTTGGTCCACACCTGGATTCTCTTTGTTCTGCTGCTGCTGGTTCCATCAGAGTTACAGAAGCTGTGCTTTGTTCTGCTGCTGTCCAGAAAAACTTCCATGTCTTTGTTTCATAACATCTGTTCAGCTGCTGCTTCATCAGGAGGAACTGGGAGGTTTGGATTCTTCTTCATGTGTCGTCTATAGATCAGAAAAGCAACCAAAGCCACAGTAAGAAGAAGAATCACACCCACTGCTGCTCCTACAATGATTCCATCCTTGTCTGCTCCGTCCTTGTTTCCTCCAACCTTGTTCACTCCTACTCCGATGTTTTCATTCTTCTTTCCTGCAGACAGAATATCAGAGGTATCAGAGGTATCAGGTGTTTGAACATCAGTCAGATCAGCTGTTTTCTCCAAAGTCTCATCAGCAACATCTTTATAAACCACAAACATCTGATATGAGACCAAGCAGCTTCATCAGAGACACAAACTGAACTCTGACCACAAACTCACCTGAGGGATGAACTTCCAGGTAGACGGTTTTAGAGGTTGTTTCTCCCTGAAGAACATAACACTCGTATCTTCCATTGTCCTCCATCGTCACATTCTTCAGAACCAGAGAAATGTCTCCATCCTTCATCTCTTTGTCCTGCAGATCCACCCGGTTCTGATAAGATGGATGCTGGTTGTCTACATCTAAGCGTTCATCCCGGTACAGGAGAACATATTCTGGATCCAGCCCAGGTCTGCTCCATTCTACAGCTCTGATGGTTTTGTTGTTGTTGGGAACTTTGCATGGTAGAGTCACATTCTGTCCAACGACAGCTGTGATGTATTCTTTAGCTGAAAGAGAGAAGAAACAGCAGAGAACAGTCAGTATGTATAGTTTCAATGACACCAAACACATCACAATAGTGGATTTGCTGAATAAAACCAACAGGACTGAGAAAATCTAAGTCAATATCTATACAATTAGAAAAGTCTAGTATAAATAAAACAGAATTGAAACTGATCTATCTATCTATCTATCTATCTATCTATCTATCTATCTATCTATCTATCTATCTATCTATCTATCTATCTATCTATCTATCTATCTATCTATCTATCTATCTATCTATCTATCTATCTATCTATCTATCTATCTATCTATCTATCTATCTATCTATCTATCTATCTATCTATCTATCCATTCCATGTGAGTAGGAATGATGGACTCCATGCTCAGGCAGAATTACTTCCAGGAGCCACCAGAGACTCCCAGAAGGCTGAGGACTCTCAAACCAACATTCAGAGTTTTAATGACAGGGAGGCGACCCTCTGGTTCTGAGGAGAACTACATCAAAGTGGGACTCAGCTGGTGGGCTTGTAATTCTCCCCACAACCACCCGGAGCCTGTCACCCTGGACAACTCCAGACAAGGAGAGCGTCCCAGGTCCTTTGGTGTGTGGAGGTGAGAATAAATATATCTAGATGGTACTGGTCCACCTCCTGCACAGCTCCGGTTCCTTCCCCACCAGGGAGGTGACGTTCCACTGCCCAGCTAACAGTCTATGATGCTGTGGGTCAACATGACCGTCCATTGATGCCGATCCCAGTGGTCATGACTCCATGTTGCTTTTTAGGGTTTAACTGACTGAGTCCTGTTGAATGAGACTCGGCCACCAGACTGGTGAGGCCCCGTCCCGGACTGGTGAGGCCCCGTCCCGGACTGGTGAGGCCCCGTCCCGGACTGGTGAGGCCCCGTCCCAGGCCTGGCTCCAGCATCGGCCCCGGCCTCCATTTCTCAGCACATTAATGGCACTTTTCCATCAGCATCTACTCGGCTTGACTCTACTGGGTTTGTGAGGTTTTCCATCAGGACGTAGTACCTGCTACCAGGTACTGTTCTAGTACCTACTGGGCCGGGATTCCAAGCGAGCTGAATGGAGCCGATAATGTGACGTCTACAGAGTGCAGGCCACTGATTGGACAGGGAGAGACGACACACGAGAGCGACTCCTTTATGAAAACCGGTGGATGTTTTGTGACTTCGAGAAACTTTTACATTATTTATCCCATTGGTAGAAAGCTCACTTTAAACAAACACGTATATTTTGAAAGTAACATCATTGTCTCCTGCATGCAGACAATAAGCTAGCTAGTTAGCCATCAATGCTAACTCCGTGGCCGGGCCGCCATGATGTGATGACTCCACCCATGATGAGGTGGTGCTCAACTGTAATGGAAAACAACCTAAACTGAGTAGAGTCGAGCCAAGTAGGTGGTAGTGGAAAAGCACCTTCAGTCATAGGGGTTCTTTGAATGGCTCTTTTTCTTATTTTCCTCTCCCTGACCAGTCTGTCTTGAGGGACCCTACTGGGGACTGTTGTCCTAACCCCAACCCTGATCACAGAGACAGTCAAACCTCTGCAACACGATGAGGTGGTGATTCTGTGCTTCAGTCAGAGAGCAGCTGAACCCAGTTCCAGCTCTGAAGAACTGTGGTTGGCTGTCACTGGAGTGAAGGTGGAATCCTCAGAACAGGCTCACAGAAGGACAGACCACCTCCCAGTCACAGAGCTGGATTCATACACAGTCGTTCAACAAGAGCAACTCACCCAGAGGGGGGACAGCGAACGCAGCCACCAACACCATCCAGAACCAGAACCTGGACCAGAACATGCTGTGGAGACATTTATACAGTCAGACCAGTAATCTGTCAACAATGGAAGTTTATACAAAGCAGTTGAGTCCAGTTTGTTCCTAATATTACACCTGCCATCAGATAGTCCTTAAACCACAGTCGGTCTTTATTCTGAGACCTACTGACAGAAGACATCTCTGAGTTCTGTCTCCTTCTTCATGGTGTTCTGGTTCCACAGAGCTGCAGGACTTTAGGTTGAAAAATGAACCACAGTGAACAAAAATGAGACAGAAGGAATAAACATCCAGAACCTGCTGCAGTCATTTAGAGGATAAAGATCAGACTGAAGAGTGAAAACCATCACTAGTTGTTGGATTAGCTGTGCTCCTGTGCTGCCACCTGCTGGTTTTTACCTTTTACTGATAGTTTTATGTCTTTACAATCAAACACCACTAGAAGAGGAAACACCAGTGAAATCTAATGCAGTTCAACACAACAGTGTTAAATAGATAGTTATGAAAGATCCAGTGATTTTAATAAATAAAATTCACTGCATAAAGCAACCAGAGTCACGACACCTGACAGCATTTACTGAACTACCACACTCCCAGTCCAAAGTTTGGGCAAACTTTCTCACTGAAATGAAAGAGAAAGTGTGTCCAAACCTTGGACTGGGAGTGTATATATTCTTCACTAAACTCATGTTGTCAGTCTTCATCCCATCATTCCTCATATGAGCTGCACAAAAGCCGATCTAACTCACCTGCCGCTGATCAGGTGTGTTTGTGATTTTCAGCAAGTCTCTGGGCAGGGCACAGGAAGTGAAGGCAACAGGATTCTTCAGGTGGTGCGTTACTGCCACCTAATGTGTTGGAGTGTGAGCAGCACTATTTCAGAAAGGTTGACAAAAACCAAGTAAAGGACTGAAGGACTCAGTGGGATGAATGTGTTCACAGGTGTGTTGGACCTGTTTGGTCCGTTCAGTCTGCTGGTGCTACAGCTGATAGATCCCTGGTTAGAAATGGATATTCAATCAATAAGTTTAATTTCTCTCTGACTTGTCAAAAACCCCAAAGTGATTTCCTGCATAATGGGACAGAGTCAGATTGAAATATACTTCAATACAGAATTAATTTAAATATATGAGGTTTAAAGGTGAACAGCTTCTATGTGCAGCTGTCAGTTAGACAAAAGCATCAGTTTCCTCTGATTCTCTATCTTACTTCAACTCTTTTTTCAGCTGATCTGTCAGAGAATGCAGAGGTAGTCAATAAAAATCAGGTAGGAAACTGGAAATATAATCTCCAGAGTTCATAAAAGCTGCTCACAAAAAAGAAAAACAAAACCACTTTAGATGAAGCTGTGAGTGACTTCAACCACTGACTTCCTGCAGCCTCGTCTCTTCTTCATTGACCACAGGTCAGTGGTTGAAGTTTGCAGAAACAAAACCCCCATCTGATTTCCTCTCAGCTGAACCACTGTCATTTACAGACGGTTTGTTTCCACCAGCATGAAGCGATAAAACCAAAGATTGAAGATAACAATCAGTAAATCTGTTGTTAATGTGGAGAAAGTTTCAGATCTACGGAGCTGCTTCATGTTTATAAACGAACCAAACCTCCAACAATCCTTCAGAGCTGCTCAGACTGTTAGTGAAGGCATCACTCTGTCAGTGAAGGCATCATGCTGTCAGTGAAGGCATCACTCTGTCAGTGAAGGCATCACTCTGTCAGTGAAGGCATCACTCTGTCAGCGAAGGCATCACTCTGTCAGTGAAGGCATCACTCTGTCAGTGAAGGCATCACTCTGTCAGCGAAGGCATCATGCTGTCAGTGAAGGCATCATTCTGTCAGTGAAGGCATCATTCTGTCAGTGAAGGCATCACTCTGTCAGCGAAGGCATCACTCTGTCAGCGAAGGCATCATGCTGTCAGTGAAGGCATCACTCTGTCAGTGAAGGCATCATGCTGTCAGTGAAGGCATCACTCTGTCAGCGAAGGCATCACTCTGTCAGTGAAGGCATCACTCTGTCAGTGAAGGCATCATGCTGTCAGTGAAGGCATCACTCTGTCAGTGAAGGCATCACACTGTCAGTGAAGGCATCATGCTGTCAGTGAAGGCATCACACTGTCAGTGAAGGCATCATGCTGTCAGTGAAGGCATCACTCTGTCAGTGAAGGCATCACTGTCAGTGAAGGCATCACTCTGTCAGTGAAGGCATCATGCTGTCAGTGAAGGCATCACTGTCTGTGAAGGCATCACTCTGTCAGTGAAGGCATCACTCTGTCAGTGAAGGCATCATGCTGTCAGTGAAGGCATCACTCTGTCAGTGAAGGCATCACTCTATCAGTGAAGGCATCACTGTCAGTGAAGGCATCACTGTCAGTGAAGGCATCACTCTGTCAGTGAAGGCATCATGCTGTCAGTGAAGGCATCACTCTGTCAGTGAAGGCATCACTCTATCAGTGAAGGCATCACTCTGTCAGTGAAGGCATCACTCTGTCAGTGAAGGCATCACAGCTGCTGATGTTCTGATCCAGGTTCTGCTGCTGATCATTGATTCTCTAGATCTGGTTTCTGTGTGTTTCTGCTTCATGTTTCTATTCAGAGCTTCATCTTAAACTGAATTTCTCTGCTTGGTTTTGGCCAAACACAGAAACTGTTGATGTCAGAGGAAACCACAGCAGAGAGGCAGGAAGGAGGAGGGTTTACTGATGAGACTGAGAGCTGATCAGAGAGTGGATCTAACATCAGCAGCTCAGGATGGAGGGAACATCTCTGCTGTGGATCTGTAAGTTCCCTCTGATTCTCCATGTCCTGCTCAATGTGACGCTTCAAACTAACCTCAGTGTGATTCTCCTGCAGCTCTGCTCTCACTGATGAGCTGCACAACAAACCAGGTGAAGCTGAACCTGAGTCCCAACAGATCTCAGTTTTTTAGAGGAGATTCTGTTTCTCTGAGCTGTGAGGATGAAGACAGTTCTGCTGGATGGACTCTGAGGAGAAACACCACCAGAGACACCAGATGTGTATGTGGACTTCACTGGGGAAAACGATCTGGTTCTAACTGTACCATGGATCCATTAATTCAGTGGGACAGTGGAGTTTACTGGTGTGAGTCCAGCCAGGCAGCAGCCAGTCAGACCATCAACCTCACTGTTCCTGGTGAGATGAACTGTGCAGTCAGTGCTGATGAAGCTGTGTGTGAATGGATGAAATGCTGGACTTTGTCTCTGTGTTCAGGTGGATCAGTGATCCTGCAGAGTCCTGTCCTCCCTGTGATGGAGGGAGATCCCCTCACTCTGAGCTGTCAATCACAGCACGACTCCCGCCTCCCGGCCGCTTTCTATAAAGACGGCTTCCTCATGGGGACTGAGCCCGGAGGTCACATGACCATCCTCCATGTTTCCAGGAGTGATGAAGGCCTCTACAGGTGTAACATCAGCAGTCATGGAGAGTCTCCATCCAGCTGGATCTCTGTCACAGGTGAGGATTGTAGCACTGAAAGAGACACACAACCTGTGGAGACACACAACCTGTAGAGACACACAACCTGTAGAGACACACAACCTGTAGAGACACACAACCTGGACAGACACACAACCTGGAGAGACACACAACCTGTAGAGACACAACCTGTGGAGACACACAACCTGTAGACACACAACCAACACAAAGAGACACAACCTGTAGAGACACACAACCTGTGGAGACACACAACCAACACAAAGAGACACAACCTGTAGAGACACACAACCTGTGGAGACGCACAACCAACACAAAGACACACAACCTGGAGAGACACACAACCTGTAGAGACACACAACCTGTAGACACACAACCTGGACAGACACACAACCTGGACAGACACAACCTGTAGAGACACACAACCTGTAGAGACACACAACTGACACAGAGACACAACCTGGAGAGACACACAACCTGTAGAGACACACAACTAACACAAAAACACACAACATGAGTATAGACAAACAACCAACACAAAGACACACAACATGAGTAGAGACACACAACATGAGTAGAGACACACAACATGAGTAGAGACACACAACTAACACAAAGAAAGATAAACAGATAGATAGATTGATAGATTTATTGTTATATCAAAATAACAACAAAACTAGTTGTGCTGCTTTGCGTTGTGCTCATCAGCATCAACATACAAACAGTAAAGTAACAGTTATGATCAGTAACTAAACGTTAAAATAGATCACCATGGTTACTGCCCTGTTCAAATGACATCATGAGGTTGTACTGCATAGTTTAAAAAGATGACTGATAGAATACTGCACACTTCAAATGAACGGTTGTTGCCTGGATATTGCCCTCTGTTTCTTCCAGGAGTCCAGTATCAGATGGTTTGTCTTGCTGGTGTTCAGTGTCAGGGTGTTTATTGTGCACCAGTCTGATGGTCGACACATGTGATCCCTGTGTTCTGTCTCATGCTCCTCTCTGATGAAGCCAGCCACTGTTGTCATCTACTCTATCTCCAGTGGAGTTGGAGGTGTACAGGGAGTAGAGCATTGGACTTCCCACTCATCCCTGCAGTGCACCAGTGTTGAGTTTTATTGGTCAGGAGAGGTGGGGTCCATGTCTGAATGTCTGAGGACGGTTTGCTGAAAAGTCCTTAGTCCAGTAGCAGGTGAGGCAGATGTTTCCTGAGCTGATAACCAAAGCCATAAACGCTGGAAAATCTGCGCTGGTAAAATAGAAGCGACCTCTGTGCCCAGATAACTCAACTGGTTGGGTGGTTGACCCATGAACAGGAGCTGTAGTCCCCAACGTAGTGGCCTGGGTTTGTTTCCAGCTCTCAGCCCTTTACTGCAGGTCTTCACCCTACTTTACTGTCTGCCTCTCAACTGTTCCTCTCTCATAGAGCCGACAAATAGAAGGGACCCGTCAAATTTAAAATCCCGTTACAATTTACAGATTTTTGGGATTTACGGCCCTCAGCATCACCTCATGTTCCTGTAGGGTGAATGGGATGGTGATGGAGGCCGGTGGAGGCAGTGAGGGTCCTCATGGGTCATCCATGACATGAGTCACCTGACCAGGTTCTGTTCTCTCTACAGGTAAACCTACAACCTCAGCTCCACCCCCTTCCTCAGCCCCGCCCCCTTCCTCAGCTCCGCCCACTTCCTCAGCTCCGCCCCCTGTCTCCTCCTCCTTCCATCTTGTCTTCAGGCTGCTCTGCCACCTGCTGGTGTTCTGTCCATACTTCATCTCTACTGTCCTCATGGTGTCTTTGTATCGACACAGAGCTACAGGTACTGATCAATCACTGACCTGTCAATCAATCAATCAATCAATCAATCAATCAATCATGGTTTTTAGTCCTTCATTAATATCTGTTGTAACCTCATCTGACAGTCTCCATGGCGACAGCACCTCCCCTCCATGCTGAGCAGGGATTGGCTGATGACCTCGGGGCCATCGAGCATCACTTCTGAGTCCATCAGTCACATGGTGTGATCATGTGACCGTCCTGAAACATCCTCCTTTACCAACTGACCAAAAGCTACACAAAGTTTGCAAGTAGAACAAAAACTCTGAGAATCTGAGTGTTGAGAGAATTAAATGAAACATGACTGAAATACGGTGGAGGTGAACAAGTTCTGACAGGAAGTTTCTGACAATAACAACACGGATCATCTGATATTAGCTTCTGTATCAGGTGTTGCATTTGTGTTGTTTTTTCAATATTCTGTTGTTCCAATGAATGCTATTCTTTTGTTAATAAAGTTTGTTTAAGCGGTAAAAAAGAAAACCAAGTTCCAGAGCTGAATTCTCAAAGTATTTAAAAGTAGCAGACCGATGAAAATACAGAAATCACTTCACAGAACCGCAATGATCACAGCAAAGGCAATGAAATGGCAGATAGGACAGCAAAGGAAACCACAAAAATACTCACAAACATCAAACAGAGACGGAGGGAAAAGTGGCAAAAACAAAAATAAAAGGAAGAGAGAAAAAAAACAGATGGTAACTAATATAAAACCTCAGCTCTGGCTGCAGCTGCTGCTACCTTCAGCCTGTTTTAGATTTGAACTCCTTCAAAGTCTGGATGGACTTAATGTTGTGTTCAGTGAAGCTGGATCATATAAACTTACCCTGGAAATGAAGAACTGGCTTTACTGGACACAGAACTATTTTCTGCACAAAAGCCCTGAACATGCAGTCAGACGTCTTGTATGTGTTGAATGTTATATTTTCCTCTCCTTTAATTCATCTTTTTACAGCTAGAAGCATTTTCTCTTCTTTTCCTTTTGTTGTTATAAACCTCGGACTGATGCGTACAGTTTCATCATCTTTCTTGTTCTTGTAGTGACACTGTGAAGGTGTATTTTGTTTTTACTCAAACGTGATATTAAACGCCTCTGAATGTATAAATATCTGAACATGCTGTACTACATTAATATACTAAATGTTCATGAAGTGTTGTGTGAAACAACACAAATCATTCTACAGGTTTAATATAAACACCCTGATGGTCAGTTATCCAGACAGCGCTGCTCACTCTCCAGGTATAGTAGTGAAAATAGTACTTTAGAATGTTAATTATCACACATAAAAAGGTTTCAGAATGAGTCTGTAGAATAAATCTGCACAGACGATGTTAAAATAGTGCAGGACCACGTCATTGTTGAGCAGTGATCATGTTGAAATAACATCCTGATGTGTTGAAGCTTCAAATGGTGCATTAATTCCATTTTGTGTAGAATAATCACCTTTAGATGGAGCAAATGTAGGCAGGACTGGAACGTATCTGCTGCTGCTGCTGCTGCCATCCCATTCTGAACAGTCATCAGGGTCACAAGTATCTGCTCCTCCATGGATTGAAACAGAGTTAATACCTGAAATACAACCAATGTTAGAGTTAAAATAATGCAGTTTTACAATGTGGCATAAACTGCAGACATTTAACAAAGACACCATTAAAAACTGCACAGAACTCAGTCAGTTCAGTCATTTAGTCTTTTAATTCCCCCTGCTATGACAGAACAACAGATAAATAACAGTATATGCTATAAATAGAAGTGCATGGCTTTTGTCATGTCTGTATTTCCAGCTGGAGGGTGATGGTTGCTGCTCTGGTCCTGGATGTTTGGCTCAACAACACATGATGCTCCCTGGCTGCATTCAGACTGACCCTGGTCCTCTCTGGATCGGACCTACTGACTTCTATTCATGGAAAACTTCTCAATGTCTCCTCTCCGGTTAGCTGTCTGTCAAACATTACATGAAAAAAGGAGTGTTTGCTTCATTGACCTTCAGCTGAAGTAGTTGGAAAGTAACTGAAATGTTGAATAAATGAAGACAGAACATAAACGTGGATAAGCAGACTTCACTGTCCGTCTGGTTTAGCTAAAACTAACTCAGACCTGTTGACTGTTAGCATTAATGAAGTCTTCACGCTACGCAGCTCATATGATGCAGTTTTAACCTGGTTGGAGCTTTATGATGCTGTTTTATCAGAACCTCCCACTGTGTTTTATGATCCGTCAGATGAGCACAACAGTGTTCATGATGAGTCACAGTTTAGACTTTTACTTTGAATTGGAGCCACAACACAGTTGAATGTGATGAGGACAAACAGACGTCAAACAAATGGACTTAACTTCCAGCAGAAGCTCTTTTCTGCCTCTAGCTGCTGGAATCACTGATTTAGAATGAAATATTTGTGAGTGAAATGATTGCAGGTCATTAGAGAAACAAAATAAAAACAGTTCAAAAGAAGATTTATTGAATAAAATACAAGATTTCTGAAGAAAACCTGAAGACAGTCGACATGAAATTGAAGAACAGCAAAAGGAGATTAAACTAAAAACTAACTTTAACCTGTAGAAGACATTTTGTTCTGATTGTTTTAATGTTGTACAAATTTCTGGTCTTTTCTTGTTGTATCTTCTGTTCATTACAACTTTGATAAAACAACAAACCTAATGAGTTTTCCACAGAACTGAACATGAAATTAATTAGATAAAAATACAAAATGAACATTTGAAAACAAGTTATTGAAAATAAAACAGAAATGATAAAAATAATGTTGAGGTTGATATTTATGAAAACAAAGGCTCACTTTAATTAATGTAGAAGTAAAAAATAATGTTTCCCATGTTTATTCACATTAGAGCAGTGTGAAAATCTCTCCATCTTTGCGGATGAGGTTCATCTGCACTTTGACGTCAGGATTCCAGTAGTTTAGTCCTGACCACACCAGATTAACACCATCAGGATATTTGGTGTAACAGCCTGGGCGGCGTATCTGTAAATGTAGTAAATGCAACAGTCTCAGATCTAAAAACAGAATAATAGACAGACAGAAGTAAAATTAGAAACGATGAAAATGTAACATAAAGTGAAAAGTTCAGACTCACAGTGAGAATCTTTCCAGCCTGAAGTTTTACTGACTCCTTAAATGTGTATATGGCTGGATTTCTGTCATTAATCTGTAGTTCTAACTTCCAGCCTCCCAGTTCCATCTCCTGCAGGAGGAAAATTAGACACCAAAGGTAGAAAAACTAAATAATCTCCAGTGTGTTACATTCATGGAGTCCACAAATCAAATTCTGACCTCTTTACATGTTGACCTACAAGACAAAATGCACTCTGATGTTAACAGCATTAGCTGTTATTTAATGGACCATTTAGAATATCTGTGGATATATTTGATCATCATGTTGATATAAAACTTATTGTACATGTTTACACAGTATTCAGAAGGTTCATCTGTATGTAAACATGATTACCTCAGAGGAAATGTTCTTCAGACGGATGTAGCGGCCCTGTTCATTGACCTCATCTACAGTTATGGGTCCTGCCAGCTTCAGCTGAGAAACAACACACAGGTCAGTTATTCAGGTGTGGAGGCAGGAAGTCAATCATTGTTTCATGGTTTTGCAACGCAGCCCAGATTTATTTATTTTTTTTTACAGATTCTGGTGAGACCAAATGGTTGTAAATGAAATGTGGAATGAAGTGATTCTGATTAAATCTGGATTTTAAGCTCAGATTTGGATCATTTTTCTGACAGATTGGATGTGACACATGGATAGTTCAAGGACTGTTGGAAACTGGAAAACTTGAAGGTTCTTTCTGGATTTTACAGCTTCTAGCTAAAAATGTATTATTATTTTTAATAACATGTATTTCAAACCCACCAGCAGCTTCTGGGGTTCAGAACGTGAACCTAAACTGAAAAGTGAAGAACTCAAAGTGGGATTCCTCAAAAGGATCTGATACAACAGAAACATTTCCTCAAAAGGAATCATCAACAAAATGAAGAGTTTCTCAGATCTTCTCTCACTGGACGATCAAGTTCATGTCATTGAATCAATGAACTCACAAGATTGAACTGAATTCTTGTTTCTAATTCATTGGAAGATGTGACTAAACTTCTGGTCATTCAAAAGGTTTAGTTCAGATGAAATGTCTAATAGTCTTATAATAGTCTGATATTTATATGAACATTAAACCTGGCTGCTCAGTAACACATTAACACAAGAGGAATGTGATCACATTAAACTTTGCTGCAGTCAAACTTGACTTCAGTCTCAGTTATTAAATGTTTAAATGAGATTTTATGGATATTTGAAGTTGTCTTGTTCCCAACAACAAATCAGTTTGATCTGAAAAGAGACAGAAGAGAGATGACAGCAGATAAACCTCCTGGTTCATGTTCTGGAGTTCTGTCTTCAGGTTTCTAACAGTCTCCATCCACTTCTGCTTCTCATCCTGGAGCTTCTCTAACTGGAGGCAGAATAAAAAGAGAATTTCTGTATTGAAGCACAGATACACATGACGTGATTTCTGGAAAGATTCCTTCTTCTGATTGGTTGGAGACTCATTAAAAGCATGTTCATGGAACATAGCTGAGTTCTGCTGAAATCTCTGTTTCTGGAGGTTTACATGGTGACTTCTTCTGTGTGTTTGTCACATTATTTGACTTTCAGACTGATGGATGTTGATGTTTCTTTATAGCAGAAAGTAACAGTGAACAAACCTGGACTGTTGAAGTTTATTCTGTGTTCAAGATCCTTTAGATTTATGCTCAGATTGAACTCAGTTCATAGACACCAGTCAGTTTCAGAGTTAATAGTTTCCATGAATCTGACATTTTCATCTGATTCTGTAGAAAGTTAACGACGTTTCATTGATCTGATAAACAGTGAACTAGTTAACTTTCCTGCTAGAACTTTACATCACAGTGAGTTCAGTAGAAACATCAGTCATGTGATTGAAAAAGGTTCTGATGGTGGATTCACCTCTTCCAGTTGATTCTCCTCATCACTCCCAGTAGGATCAGAGTTGGTACCAAAGTTCATTTCATCCAGCTGCAAATAAAGAAACACATGCTCTGTTTTAGATTCTGATTTGAAAGAAGAATGTTCACCTTAGAAGGAACTGGTTTAAAACTTGTTCCACTTTGTCTGAGAACTAGTTTCATTTTTTCACCAAACATGAAAATAAAATCAGAATTAGAGATCACAGTGGAACTGAAGCTGAATCTGAAAACAGCTGTTTGTTGTCTTGTTCTTCTGGATATTTGAAGTTGTTTCGGTCTCAACAACAGACCAGTATTATATGAAAACAGAAGAGATGAGAGCAGATCAATGATTTGAGAGAAAATATTAACCTCCTTGTTCATGTTCTGGATCTCTGTCTTCAGTTTTCTCTCAGTCTCCATCAACCTCAGCTTCTCATCCAACAAACTTTCCTTGGTCTCCATCAACTGGAAACAAGAGAGACAAACCAGTATATTAATGTGAACACATCTGTACATGACTTTAATGTGTGACTTCTGATTGGTTGGAGACTCATTAAAACCATGTTCATGGAACTTAGCTGAGTTCTGCTTAAATCTCTGTTTCTGGAGGTTTACATGGTGAGTAAGTTCTCCTCTGAACCAGCTGCTTGGAACATTTACTTTATCACCTTATTTTAATTCAGGTAACTCTGTCTCTCAACAATGATGTTCATATTTAACTAAACTACATGTTTGATTCTCACTAATACGTTTCTAATCATCATCTTTTCTTTTATTTCTTGTCAACCTGGTAACAGAGAAAATGGAGGAAAGTCTTCAAACATGTTTTCAAAGGTTCATATTTGAACCCAAATCATGGTGTTTTTCTAACTGCATAGTTCTGGTCGCAGAAATTTAACCAAGCAGTGGATGAAACTGAAACCAGAGTGTCAGAATAAAGGTTCCACATGGAACATGAATCCTGGTCTCCTGGATGAAAGTCCTGTTTCTGTTTTATGTCTTCTTCAGGAAACTTTGTGGTTCTTTCAGACTCTAAACTTTTCCTACAACGTCACAGTCTGAGAATTCTAGTGAGAAAATAGATTTGTGTGAAAATGAGAATGTAGTTTAGTGGTTTAGGAAGATAATTGTTGCTTTCAGAAAGATGGATGTGGATGTTTCTGCAGTGGAAGTGACCCCACAATGTTTCCAACCTTTACTTCCTTTTACTGACCTTCACTGACTGATTTATGCTCAAATTTAACGTTGATATTTAGAAAATCATTGTTTCTGTTCAAAGTTAACATCATTTCATTTATTTTATCAACATTACATCATGATGAGACAGAGTTCAGTGGACATGTCAGTTATTTGATTCATAAAGATGATGATGGTGAGATTTACCTTGATCAGACGACTGTTCAGGGTCTCATTTTTCAGTTTCTCCTGATCGAGATGATTGTTGATATCGAAGGAGTGAAAACAGACATGAAGAAGTTCCAGATGTGAGAAATGTTCATTGATTTACTGTTTTATAACACTGAGGTTCAATGATAGAACAAAGGATGGAGAAGATCCTCAATAGACAGAATAAAATAAAACTGAAGAGACAATAACAGACGACATCCTGATCTACAAACTCAACTAAATGAAATTTAATGTGAGATAATGAGTTAAACTTGTTAGTTTCCAGTTTTTCCTTCAGAATCTACAGTTCAGTCTCCATCTTGTGTTTTTCATCCAGAAGCTGCTGTTTCTTTACATTCAACCATTGACTTCTTTTTACTGCTTCTTTGACTCCTGCTCTTTTGTTACTGATCGTCTGTTCAGGTTCACAGTCTTTGGTTACAACAAATATGTCGTTATTAAATAGAAACCTGTGAGTTTCTGTTTAATATAAACTTTCTTTTATCTCCACTGTAGTTTGCTGAAGCTGTTGTTATTCTCTGTTTCTGTATTGAACCACTTTCTCTGTTCATTGATAAACTCCATCTGGTTTTTCTTCTCCACTGTCCAGATTCTTTTCTTGTCTTCCTGTCAGAGCTTCAATACTGACGTCTGATCTGCTTTAGAGACACAAACCTTCTTCCTTTATTCCATAATTGTTTGTTTACATCAAACTTGACTTTACTTCCTGTCATCACCTGATCTTGGTGTCTTTCTTCATCAACCAGCAGTCAAACTTCTGTTTCTGTACTTACTTGTTTAACTGTCCTTTCCAAAGTCTTCATTTTCCCTTTGAGGAAATAAAATCATCAGTGTTTAAAGATAGAAAGAACAATAATCTAGACTGTGGTATATAATAAAATGAAACCTCTCATATCACAGTTTCCATTATAGCATCAATACATTGTAAAGGTCAAGAGTTTTATCTTAACTTGACTTACTGTTTTGTCCTCCTGTGCAAACAAAAAGAACAACTGCTAGAATTAACAGGATGATGGCAGCAGTCAAACCAACCATGGTGGAGATGTAACTGGACTGGGACATAAAGACACCACCTGAAACCATAAAACATGAAATAATGAGACATTTAATATGAACTGAACCTCAGACTTTATCAAGTTAAATGTAAACTACCTGGAACATGAATCCATGTCTATCTGCTCTGGCTGAGGGGAACTTATTCTGCCAAATTACATTTGTTTGTCATGTATCACTAATCAACATCTCTTTGTCATGTATTTTAATGCTTCATTTGTTCTTCTTTTCAGTCTATCAGTCATATATTAGACTGGGCAGGAAATATGTAGTAAAAGATTTGCATTTAAAACCAAACCACGATTTTTCTCCCAAACCCTGAACAAGTAGTTGTGATGATTAAACTAAACCAAGTTTCTAGTACGTAAAAATTATCTGATGAAGCGTGATAATTTTTAAACATTTAACTTCATAGCTGTTGATTTCTTTTCCAAAACTGCATCAAAAAGCTAGGCAAAACCGTAAGTTGGAACATGGACTATGGTTTCTTTGACAAAAGTCTTTAAAGCTCTTTTATGCCACCATTTACCAGTCTTACCTCTTAACTTGGACTTTCTGGTCGCCTTTTCCTCCTTTAACATTACAGGTCAGAAATTACATTGAAAAAACTTTATTTAGAATACAGTTTAGTTGTAAAGGAATGTAATGTTGTGGAGACTGGGTTGCTTGAAGAAGTATGAGGGGAGTAAAGGTCAACAACAGGACCTTCAACATGGAGACTGGGCTGACATCCCATGTGGGACCATTGTTCTTGGACTTAACTCTAATTTTCACTAGTTTGATTAGATTTAGGCACCAAAACTACTTTGGTGCAGGAATATATCACTTTCACAACAAAACCTACTGATTAGAAGCTTGGTTGACTTTACACACCAAAACTGTTTGGTTAGGTTGAGGAAATTTTAACGGTTTGGTTTAAAATACGTTTTTGAACATGTTTGAAGGTTTCCTCAATTTTTGAGTTACCTGGTTGCTGAATCCTGCCTCATCCAACATATGAACATTAAAGCAATGAAATAAATGTTGAAAATGTGCTTGTTGTTAAAGTTTCAAGGCTTCTTGGATGAACTCTGTTAAAGTGATTGTTGGCTTCCTTGAACAGAACTTTCTCATTTTATCAGTTTGGTTGGACAGCTAATGCCATCCAGAGTCCTGCTAGTTTCCAGTTATTGAGGCCTCCAGGCTCCTGGAAACTATTTAGAAATGGTTTATATCCTCTTCTCTGATCTTTACCTCACCATGGTTTGATCAACAACAGAAACTTCCTTCAACTTAAACTATGTCCAGTCAGTTCAGTTTTCCACAGTGGATTCCAGTGAAGTTCTAGATTCATCTGAAGGATGATTTAAAACTGACTGCAATCTGGAGCCACAACAGAGAGTCTGAATTATGTTGTAAATGACAGGTTTTGGTTTTTAAAACTATAAAATATTTGCCCCAAAATGGTGACAATATATTTACAGTGAGCGTAGAGACAAAGAATACATTTACTAAGATGACTGTATGAATCTATAAACTACATATGTAGAGAATCTAGTCTGAAGGAAATATGAATTAACAAGAACAATTATTAGACAAACCTTAATTATCTGAGTCTTGAACTTTCAGGATTAACTCACCAACAACCAGTTCAACAGTAGCTCCTTGACCCAGTGCAGGAATGAAGCATTCATATTTTCCTTTATCAGAAGGTTTCACTTTGGAGAGTTTCAGTGAAACGTCTCCAAACTTCAGTTTACTAAATAACAATGACGTTCTTCCTTTATAGGCAGGATGTTTAGGACTTTCCAGTTCCTCTTTATCCCACCACACATAGACATATGAAGGGTCAAGGCCTTCTTTGGACCACTCTATGGACATGTCTGAAGCATCCACAGCAGGTTCCAGTCGACACGACAAAAGAACGTCACCACCAACCGTTGCCAGGACCTGCTGAGATGGACCAACCACCTGGGAAAGACCTGGAGAAAAGCAGGTTGGGATTTTACAGCTTTGAAAGGGAGACGTGAGGAAACATCTTATAGACGAATGTTCTAAAATATGTTCTATCAACAAAAAGGCAACTAGTATCCATTTGTTACTGAGCAGCTTCCATATTTAATCATCTTTGTATTTAAATGTCCATTTTGATGGTGTGTGTCGGTTACCTGAACAGTTTGGTGTTAGAAGAAG
This sequence comes from Amphiprion clarkii, assembly GCA_027123335.1. Taxonomy (NCBI): domain Eukaryota; kingdom Metazoa; phylum Chordata; class Actinopteri; family Pomacentridae; genus Amphiprion; species Amphiprion clarkii. The sequence goes on along the minus strand of CM049589.1, from coordinate 24,172,124 downwards.
GAAAACTAAAGCTGTGAAGGAACTGAGCTGAATCCATGGTTTAGACGAAGCATCATGAAGTTCTGAAAACTGAAATAAATCACATGTTAAATGTACTGAGAACATACTGATTGGAAATATCATTGTACATATGAGCAACATAAGTCATCCACCAATCAGATTCTAGATCATCAAAGATCTCCAACATCTGGATCAGATAAAACACTTGAACTTTCCAGATCTTGAAGACACTAATTATTGTAGAATCTGAGTTCATGACCAGTGATCTCACATTTAAATTACCTTATTTATTATTATTTCATATTGATCAATGCTCTTAAAGGTGTGTTATGTAATATCAGAATGAAAGTTTGCTGTAAATTTCAGTTGGATGTCAATATTCTAAAAGAACGTCCATTTAAATGCAATACATTTTTTCGGGTTTTTATGCCATTTTACGGCATTAAAAAAAGTAAAATGTCAGGTTTAGTGTTAAATGTGCTGTTTTTCAAGACAACATTGTGTGAAATGACATGAAAAAGGCCCAAATGCATCACGATAACTAGATAACATGTAGTTCCAGTATAGTGACATAGACTGTCAGGCAGCTAAACCAAAAATCCATCTATTGATGCAGAAACTAATTCTATCCATGTTGTGCCCTCCACATCTAACACCAGTTTTGTTTTGCTCCTTCTCTGAATCTCCCTTTCCCAGGTGTTCATGCAGGAGGTGAACAAGTTTTTAAATAAACTGATAATAAGTTGCTCATCAGTAATCATTCGCAGGTGGAGATGCTCATCCATCACTGCATAACCAGACACCAACCATCACACTTGTCCAGACTGTTGTACAGCCTTTGTTAGTCAGCTGATCCCTGTTCTGTGTAGCTCCTGAAGCCCAGCTCTCATTAACCGATTGTTTCCTCTGTTCTGCAGTTCTGGACCTCCACCTGCGTTCCACCACCCTCCGTATCCTCCATCTTTCTGCCTCCGTCTGTGTCTCCTGGATCTTCAGGACTCCCACCGTTCCCCAGCATTCAGCACCTGTCGTCATTCCTGTTGCATTCCACCTCAACCTGCCTTTTCTGCTCCGTTTCTGTCGGTCCTCAGTTCAGTTCCCGGTTTGATCGCTGCACCCAGATCAGTCAGTTTGTGTCGATTAATTCTGGGTTCAGTCTGTCTTCATAGCTTAGCATCTGTTTAGCTGAGAGCCGCTGTCAGTGTTTAGTTCACCACCCGTGTTGTATTCACTGAGTGTTTAATCTCTGTCTAGCTGTTAGCTGTTTATTGGCTTCCAGTTCTGTCTGTAGCTGTTGAATTATTCCTTGACCTACTATCCTGGTGTGGGTCAGTATAATTCATGTTTTTCACTAGAGTCTGTAGTAATTCTGTTTTTCCTCTACAGGTTTAACAGTTTAACAGTGAATATTCAGTTTACAGCAGTGAAACTTTACATATTAGGGACAAAAACTTGTCTTTGTCATTCTGTACACTTTATAAAACATTGTTTAACAACTTGTATATCGAAGAAAGTGATGATTTCCATTTGATTGAAGCTATAAAAATCTTTGCTTTCAGATTTAATTTAAAGTCAAACGTAGCCGACCTACCTGTGTCATGGCTGCAACCGTTTCCTCGTCTCTGAGTCATCAGATGACTTGTTTTATTGTCAGATTAACAGCAGTATCAAGTGAACTTCGGGCTGCAGGTGAAACTCCGTCATCAAGACAGAGACTTTACAGACTTCAACATTCAGGATATTACATTTATAAAGCTTCTGAACCTCAGAACCTGCTGACAGATATCATGGCTTTGAGACATAGAAAGATCCATGAGGTGAACAGACAGAATAGAATCAATATAATGATCACTGGGTAGCAAACTTCATTAGGACCTGAATCCACAGTCCTGACGTGAACCAGTTCCACAAGTCCCAGCCTTTTCCCCCATGAGAACCTCTCCTTTTCATCTGTTCTGTCAGTTCTCTCAGATGATCATGGAAGTCACGTTTTGCTGAGTCGTACTGGGGACCCACATGCAGCACGAGTCGCCAATTTGTTGATTTCATGAACATCATTTATAGCACCATACCACGGGAAAAAACAGCTGTGAGCCGAGTACGGGAATAAGTTCAGTCTTGCTTTACCTGCACATGACTAGCATGAGGCTGGAATGTCAGGCTGGAGTAAATGTGGATGTGAGGGATGAGGTCAGCTAGATGACAGCACCCACACCAACCTTCATGTAGGTAGAGGTAGCTGCATCTACCTCATCCCCAGACCATGTTGGTAGGAGATCTCTAACGGGAATCTGAAGATCACATACTGTCACCTTGGTGCCATTCAGATTAAATGCAGTCAGATTAACCCTGGTGTCGTCCTGCGGGTCAAAACTGACCCGTTTTAAAGTTTGAAAATGTGGAAATTATATATATTTTCACAGTGAAACTTCTGATGTCCACATTTTCAACATTTTTCAGAAATCTTTGAACATTTTTTGGTGGAAAAAAGAAATGTTAAAAACGTTTCTTATAAATATTTACAAAAAAATCAACCAAAATCCAGTGAATTTTGCTGTATTTTGGTTGATTTTTTTGTGAATGTTCTTAAAGAAAATATTAGAAGTTTTACTGATATATATGGAATCACTTTAGATATTTTTAGGATTTTTTTGGAAATTTTTAATTCATTTTCTGAAAATATTTACAAGAATTTTCTTGCCAAATTTGGGGGATTTAAAAAAAAAAAAAATTAAACTTTTAAGGGAAACTTCAGCAATTATTGGAATTTTCTCCCTGAAGGTTTCGCAAATTTTCAGAAATTTGGGGAATTTTTTTGCTGATTTATTTCAGACAAGGAAACAATATTTTTTAGTGCCTGTAAATGAGGACAACAGGAGGGTTAAACATTAATCAGAATGGTAGATATGTTGACGTTATATAGCCGGACAACAATCATTCACTTGGCTTTCGTGTGCAGATACTGATACCTCATCCTCTTCTACATAGTATTTTTAAAAAAATCATCTGTATCTAATGTTCTCTGCAATTTTTGCACTGGGCTTTTTTTCTTATTTATTCTTGTACCGTCTTTGTACTTTTTCTTTTGGAGCTGCTGTAACGGTGAACTGTCATCTGCATTGTCTGTCTCATGTCTCTTAAAGATGGTGTGACTACCTTGGAACTGTACTGTCAATAACTAAAATACGTCTGCACTAATGCATTTGACTGAAACACTTCAGTTTTTAGCAGACACATCATCAAGTTCCATTGGTATCATCAGTTTCTGAGCAGCCAGTTTCAACCGGCTGCTTGCAGGATCAGCTTGTGATATTTTCATGGTCAAAGTTAGATCATGGAAATTTACTTGGTGCATTGGGTTATATGAGTTCAAGGTCACACAGTTATACAGTAGCTTGAGCTCATAAAGAGGATTTAATCATTAGAGTTTTATAATTTTAGAACAGTAGGGTGCATTTATTCAGATAGTGTCTGAGAGCCAGTGAGTGACTCAAACATTTGGTTTTTGTCCAGTTAGGCACACTTCCAGCAGAGTTCAGCCTGCAGTAACTTCCTGCAGGAAGTTCAGTGAATGGACGCTGCTGTTTGCACTTCTAACTGCTCTCCAGTCTGCAGCTTCAAGCAGCTCTGATCGCTGCTCCGTCCGTCTGCAGCCCCGGAGTCTACTGACGACACTGACCTCCTCCTGAAGCCTGATCCCGGGAACGACGCGCTGCCATGGAACGGTGAGGCTCGACCCGCATGGAGCAAAGATTTCCTGCACAAAAACATTCGCTTTTAAATCGAGCCAGAGAGCAACTGGATGCTTAGGTTGACGTTTATATGTTCCGTCGATTTGGAATCACTGCTTTATATTTGACAGATCAAACTGCAAATGTGCATTGAAACGTTCTGTCAGGAGCAGGGGTGTCAAACATGCGGCCTGTGGGCCAAAACCAGCCGCCAGAGGGTCCAATCCGGCCCGAGGGACGACTTTGTAAAGAGTAAAAATTACAAAGAAGACATTAACTGCAATGTGTAAATTTGTAAAACTATAGATTTGAAATCATTTCTAGACCATGACAACTTGTTCTGATCAAATAGTAAAATACTAGATTGCTCATTGTTCTTTTGGCATTTTGTGTCTCATTTTTGTCATATTTTGTCTTGTTTTTGTTGTTTTTTGTCTGACTTGTCTTTCGTCTGATATTTTTGTCGTTTTGTTTGTTTTGCTCATTTTGTGTTTCCTTTTTGTCTCGCTTGTGTTTTCTGTCTTATTTCTGTCATTTTGTGTTTTGCTTTATTCATTGTTTTGTGTGTCGCTTGTGTTACTTTGTGTCTTTTTTGTCTCGCTCGTGTTTTGTTTTCTTTTTTGTCGTTTCTTGCTTTTGTCATTTTTGGTCTGATTTGTGTGATTTTTTGTCTCTTTTTTGTCGCTTGTCCATTTTTTGTTGCTTTCCAACTTTTTTGTCTAATTTTTTTCGCATTGTTTGTTTTGTTTCATGTCATGATCAACTGAGGCTGAATATTACTGAAATTGAACTCATTTTTCTGAAGAAATTTCAGGTTCATCATAATGTTTTGTAAAAGATGATTTCTTAAATGTGAACATTTTCAGAATGAACTTTTTTTGCACTAAAACAAAGGAAACATTTGGAATTGTGGTTATTTCTAGGTTATCATGCTGTGATTTTATTGGTCCGGCCCACTTGGGATGAAATTGGCTGAATGTGGAACCTGAACTGAAATGAGTTTGACTCCCCTGATCTAAGTGGACCCTGCAAAGTGCAGCAGAGCACCGACAGTGTGTTTGTCGCTGCAGATGTGCCACAGTGGAGCATTATAAGGCCGCCATGCTGCTGAGCGGCGCTGGAGACGCTCTGGGCTACAGGAGTGGGCTGTGGGAATACAACTCATCTGGACCAGCGATCCACGAGGTCAGTGTCGCAGCAGAGACAAAGAGAAGCCACACAACAGCAAAGTGGAGCTCTGCAGGAGATGGTGTTTGTAGGAGCCCACCACCAACATGAAGAGTTTTACTTTGCTAGCATTTCATCTGTTAGAGCAGCTTTCTAAGCTGGAAGGATTCTATCTTTGGATGATAACATTGTGTGTGTGTTCAAGCTGCATGATGTTGTAATGAAGCTGACATAATTTAATACGTCAACTTTATTACAACATCATGCAGCTTGGACACACACACAATGTTATCAGCTATGGTAATTTGTAATTTCTGGTATGAGACAAAACTGGACTATTCACCTCATGACTTGATTAAATGTATTTGGAAAGAATTCATCACTTCATAATGATGAGGTGATTTTTTTAGAGCACATCTGCAAAGAAAATGAAAAATAACTGTGAAAAAGGCTTTAAAAACTTTCTTTTAAAGGTTTTTCACATTTATTTTTCATATGCTTTGACATGCACCAGTGAAGGCCTCCAAAACCATTTTATTTTCCTTTAGATTGCGTTCAGATCTGGCTTTGGACACAGAGCTTCGTTGTGCTGATTTAAATGGTCAGGCTGATTTGTTGTTGCCTCATGGCAAAAACTGCAAGACGCTGCTGACTTCTGGTCAAAATCATTGTTTATGTCGCAGAAATAATTCCATTCTACTGATATTGTGTTTCTTTGTGGATCCAGCATGTCAACAAACTCTGTCTGGTTACTAAAGTTAAAAGAAAAAAGCTCCAAGAACTTTAAAATGCTGTTACATGAGACAGATTTCTCTCAGATCAGTCGTGAAAAATGTGAAGTGTGACCTTTGTTGTTGTATAAAGCTGTGAAAAAAGTTGTGATTTATTTTGCCTTATGAAACAACACACTCTAGTGTTTGTTATCAAGTTCTTCAATGACTTGTAAAGGAGTTTCCAACTGTGTCCAAAATGTCCTTTTGGTCCTCCTTCTTCCTCGCAGCAGCTGCAGCTGCTCGGTGGTCTGAAGAACATCAAAGCTGAGCTCCCCGACTGGCCGCTGAGCGACGACACGGTTCTGCATCTGGCAACGGCCGAAGGACTGGCGACTGGTGAGGTCAACGGAACCCAGAACCTGCTGCTCCCTCCGGTTTCTGCCTGTAGTTTGCTCACATTGTTTCAGATCAGGAGCTGATTCCATTTATGTAACACACCCTCCTCCAACTGAAGGTTAAATCTACTTTCCAGCCGTGCTTTGATTTGCTGCTCTATTAAGGCTGGATGAAGGAAAATGGCAGACATTCAACGTGACCTTTGCTGTGATCAAACAACGAGCCTCGCTAACAGATCAGTTACAGCTTTAAAGTGTGTTTTGAACAAGTCGTCATCTCCGTTGCAGGAAAGGGAGGAGAGGATCTCCTGCATGAGGTGGCAGCTCGGTACGTGGAGGGGATGAAGGACATGGAGGGGAGGACACCGGGGGCTGCCACCATCCACGGTGACGCTTTATTTTAACCCTCCTGCTGTCTTCACTGATGGCCATCCAGAAAATACTGTTTCCTTGTCTGAAAAAAATACAAAAACTCAGCAAAAAAATGCCCCAAATTTCTGAACATTTGCAAAACCTTCAGGGAGAAAATTAGAAATCACATCTCATCTGTTGGTAAAAACAGCTAAAGTGTCTCATTTTGTCTTTCAGGAGTTTCCCAGCTGAAGCCTGGACAGGAGGGAGGCTACAGAGTGAAATATAACCCCCATGGAGGTGGCTGTGGAGCAGCCATGAGGTCCATGTGCATCGGTCTGAGGTATATCTACATCATAACTGGAAAAATAAAAATAATGCATGCCAGTTTTTAGGATTCTTTTGGGGATTAAACTGAAGTGTTACTTTCCTGAGCAGATGCACGGCATCTTGATGATGAACTGAATTGTGCTGAAGCCTCTTTTTTGAAAGAGTTTGCAGTTTTGTGAACTTACTGCAGTTTTAGGATCAGTTCAGAAAAGGAAAAAGTTCCAAGTTAAACTGAAAACGGGTTTCATATCATCACTTCATATTTCTAAATGTTCCCAGAGAATCAAAGCAAGTTGCTGTCGTGACTCGTTCCCATTCTTCTCCTCAGGGTTTGGGTTTTGTTTGTGGCTGAATGCTCTCAGTCATGTGAAATCTATTTGATTTATGTTGCACATTTCAGTAGAAGTCAGTGTGCTAAACATTGGACTCCCATCCTTCCAAAGACAGTCTGATCAGTTATGGCACTTCTGAGGTCATCCAGCAGCAGCCAGCGCTGTTGGTTTCTCTAAAGACTAAATAAATCCTTAAAGGCTTTTCAAGTCACGAACAGTCGACCTTCTTATGTTCCAACACAACCTTTAAATTTAAACGTCTCCTGTGGAGTTTCTGTCCTCTAGTAGTGCTGTGGAGGGGTTTGTCTATGAGAGCGTTCCTGTTTTGTTGATCTCGTGGACAAGAGGTCAAATAGATGACAATTACTATTCCACTGATCTACAAGGTGCAGTCATGATAATAATATTGTATTTAATCCTCCGAACCACAATCATAAAGTCCTGCAAGCATCTCTATGGAAGCAGCAGCACCACGGCTGGAAGGAGAGAGAACTCAGAAATTCCTTCTGACACTGTTATGATGCAGTAGTGTGAAGAAAAAAGATACAAAAATGTTATTTCTTTCATTATTTATTTTACAAAAAACTGCAATCAACATGAACAAACTTTTTCTAAGTGTCCACTGTTGTTACTAATACTGGTCAAAAGTTAACTTTACATACTTAAGATGTTTTACTTACATTTGCCTCCATTTATAGTTAGTTTTTGTACTTGTTTCTATGGAATCACAGGAGTGCCAAAAAAAAAAACGATAAATCTGTTTTAAAATAAGTACATAAATACAAACATTATGTGGAGTCAATTAAAGCTTAAAAAGAAGTAATTAGTGTGAACATAATTTGTATCCAAACATTGTGTTGAACACAGAAACACATTCTTCAGCTCTGTGATGAAACCTCATTAGAACATTAGCAAAGGATCCTCCTCAGAAAATGCTGATAAGGACGTAAATATTTTATCCGCACCAGGTACCCGAATCCTGACCAGCTGCTGTCGCTGGTGGCGGTTGCCGTGGAGACGAGCAGGATGACCCACCCTCACCCGACCGGTTTCCTGGGAGGCGTGGCGTCGGCCCTCTTCGCCTCGTACGCCGTCCAGCGCAGACCCATCACCACTTGGGGTCTGGGCCTGATCAACGAGGCCTGTCCAACGGCGAAGAGCTTCGTCCAGAGTCGAGGCCACGCAGTGGAGGAGGCGGAGCGGGACTGGAGCTACTTCTGTGACAAGTGGCAGTGGTAAGAGCTGCTGAAAGCGGGCCTTTGTTGGGCTGTCGGCCTGCGTTCAGATTCAGGCCTGCAGCGTCAGCAGCTTCTATTAACCCATTTCAGTCCCAAGGTTAACAGACGATGACATTGGAGTAAAATGTCATCAGTTTGTTGCAGTTCAGCAGCACAGACCTGGTTTCTATTCAAAACTGCAACTTCCCACAGAATATTGATCGATTACTTAATCTGCCACCAAACTCAAAAGCAAATTTCTACTCTACTGGCATTGTAATGCACAATTCTAAAATAGACAGGAAGGCAGTGGAGCGAGGCTAAACCTGGGGTGATGTGCTCTGTTGGAGAACAATCGCATTCTAGCAGGAAAACGGACTGTGTGAGATAGATCCTGTGCGTTCGTTGAATGAAGCGATGGAAGGTATTTAGGTCTCATTAACATGTTTATTTACCAGTAGATTGAATATAGCATACAGAGCTCTGGGTCCAAACTTCTATCCCTGACAGCAACAGGATCCTTGTCAGTTCATGAAGTCTGACTGTTCTTCCCCTGATCCAGCCTTATATCTAGTTTCACAGGTGCATAAGCATTCAGGGTGTCTTTCTTCTGATTGGTCGTCTTCTGTGCATCTGACCCCTCCTTTGCATATGAGCAGCCGTCTTCTTGTCCTGCTCCTGATTTGGATGCTTTACAGCCGTGAAAATGGTTCCTCTTTGTGGAGGAGGATGAAACCTCAGCAGTTGTTCTTATCTGTGGAACAGAGTCTCCATCAGAACTTTTCACCGAGTACTTTTCCACTCCTGCATACCTCCCTGATCCAGTATTTGTCCATCTTCATAAACAGTCTAAAACATCAGCTTAAACAGTGTAAAACATTAGGAATAGGATTCTATAAAAGCAAGAAGTTAGCATAACAGCTCCATTTAGAAATATCATGGAAATCCCACAGCTCCTGTTTCTTTGTCCCTGTTAGAAGGTGGACAGCAGCATTTTGTAGCAGCTGGAGTCGACGAGACGTCTGGTCCAGATCCACATACAGTTACAGTCGTCCAACCTAGATGTGATAAAGGCATGTATGACTCTCTCAACGTCGTTGTGGGAGAGATAGGTCTTTCCTTTGGCCAACAGCCTCAACTGAAACAATCCAGTTTGGACAAGAGAACTCATTTCCATCCAGGCTGCCAGTCTATCACAGGGCTACATATAGAGACAAACGATCACATTCCCACCTACGGACAATTTGGAATAATCAATTAACCTCAGCATGTTTTTGGACTGTGGGAGGAAGTTGGAGAACCTGGAGAAAACCCACACATGCACAGGAGAACATGAAAACTCCATGTAGAAAGATCCCAGAAAGGCTGGAACTCGAACCAGGGCTCTTCTAGCTGCAAGGCGACAATACTATCACCAAGCCACCGTGGAGCCCCACAACTAATTTTGTTTGTCAAAATTAGAAAACAACACATTTGGACAAAATCAACCGCTTTCATCTTGGATACTAGCCCTGATTTACTTGGTATCGGATCAGTATCAAGTCTTAAAGTATCGCACACAACTACTGCACACCAATACTGTCTGGAAGTCATTAGCTACCACACAAGTCTCTGTCATGGTAGCCCGGTGGTAGCCAAACCCCCACAACACTCACGGCCACAAAAACACCAAAAACTACCTCACCCATTCACAAACAACACGAACGATTTAACACTCACAACAATTTTGATGTGAACATTAGTGTACAGCAAACAAGCACATCAGAAACCAACCAGCTAGCATGTTAGCATCTTATTTGTGTAATCTGTAAAAAACATACAAACAAAAATAATCAGGACAAAACAGCAACAAAAACTTTGAGACTTTGTTGCCTTTGGACAGAGCAAAGCTAGCAGTTTGCTTCAAGTGTTTATGCTAAGCTAAGCTAGCTGGGCATTTCATATTGAGGACACAGTAAGTGGATTTTCCATCTCATGCATGTAGGAAGTTTTTCTTTCTGTTCTGGTAGACATCCTCGTACCTCTGTCCACAGGTACCTGGATCTGAGGGGCATCTCTAACGGGGTCGGTCCTGTGATCTGGCCCTCCTCCTATGGCCCTGCTGAGCGAGATGAAGCCTACAAGAGCTTCAATCCGTGGGGCTGTGGGGGAAGCAGCGGCCACGACGCTCCAATGATCGCGCTGGACGCCCTGCTGGGAGCAGGTTCAGACTGGGAGGAGCTGATGAGCAGAGGAGGTTTCCATGGAGGTCAGAGGCCACAAAAATGTCTCTCTGGTGCACCAAGCTGTTGAGAAAATGCTGCATTAACTGTAATCCCTGAAGACCTTCAACTAAAATATATCTTATGAAAATCACCATCTCTAATTTTAGAAGTAAATCTTCAGCCTTATGATGCATTCAATGAATCTTGGAAGGGCGATAACTATGTTATTTTTACTTTTTAGCACCTGTCCACAGACATGTAGTTCACTTAACTAAAGAAACAGAAGAGTAAATAAATGCAAAAGGTGCATTTTCTGTTGCTCTAGACTTTAAACTTACCAAGGAGGAAATCCAGTCACTGGGTGCGTTGACATTTTTCCTCAGAGATCAGAAATTCTGAGGTCCCAGTTTTAGCAGTAGAGCTGTAGTCTTTGTCTTCTCATTTACATGGATAGTCGCAGAAATTTCATTTCATTTCAGAAAACTCTAAACCTCATAACCACAAATCGCATTTGGTGGCATTTTTTGCAAATGTGGCATGAGGAGTGAGGAGAAGAATGTATGTTGAAGCGTGTAAATAAATGCACAGCGACTAGGATTTAGATGGATGTCGCACAACGCCACCCAGGGGAATTTCACCCCCCGAACATTCTATTCAATACGATCAACCAAGGATCAGTTAAACACTCTCAAGGCACACACAGGTTCATAACCACTCGGGTGAGAGACGTGTTCCAAAAAATAATATCTTTATTTAATTACAACATTAATTATAATAGGGAAGGGTCAAGGCCACCAGGTTAAATAGGAAAATAGAAGCACTCAACTTAAATATTAAAGGGGTAGGTCGGCTTACCATGGCGGCAGGCAAAAACCAGAAAATCAAAGAGAAAAGGGGTCCAAAAATAATCCCACACCTGTGACACGACACACCAACGAAAAAGGGGACTCATGAAACCACCACCAGGGATCGGACTGCTGCCGAGGCTCGCCGAACCTGCACAAAAGAAACAGATTATTAGTAAGTCTAACTGAACAGAGGCCTGGTGACCAGACCGATACACATAATCATAAATCACACACACACACACACACACACACACACACACACACACACACACACACACACACACACACACACACACACACACACACACACACACACACACACACACACACACACACACACACAAAAATAGTTAAAACACACATACAATATGAGGCAATATAATAGCGCTACAAAGCCAAAGGCTTTAGTGCCAAAAGTGCAGTGCAATAAAACTACTACGCTGAAGCAAAGAGCCACAGAGAGAACGAGCCGACACAAGTCGACAAGAGGGCTGAACAGAGAGCCGAAAGAGCCGTAGGAAAAGAGCCGAAACAGCCGTAGGAAAAGAGCCGAAACAGCCGTAGGAAAAGAGCCGAAAGAGCCGTAGGAAAAGAGCCGAAAGAGCCGTAGGAAAAGAGCCGAAACAGCCGTAGGAAAAGAGCCGAAACAGCCGTAGGAAAAGAGCCGAAACAGCCGTAGGAAAAGAGCCGAAACAGCCGTAGGAAAAGAGCCGAAACAGCCGTAGGAAAAGAGCCGAAACAGCCGTAGGAAAAGAGCCGAAACAGCCGTAGGAAAAGAGCCGAAACAGCCGTAGGAAAAGAGCCGAAACAGCCGTAGGAAAAGAGCCGAAACAGCCGTAGGAAAAGAGCCGAAACAGCCGTAGGAAAAGAGCCGAAAGAGCCGTAGGAAAAGAGCCGAAAGAGCCGTAGGAAAACACAAGAGCCGAAAGAGCCATAGGAGAAAAGAGCCGAAAGAAAAAGCCGAAACCGCCGTAGGACACCACAAGAGCCGAAAAAACTGTAGCACAACACAAGAGCCGAAAAAACCGTAGCACAACACAAGAGCCGAAACAGCCGTAGGACAACACAGGAGCCGAAAAAATCGTAGCACAACACAAGAGCCGAAACAGCCGTAGAACAACACAAGAGCCGAAACAGCCGTAGAACAACACAAGAGCCGAAAGAGCCGAAAGAAAAAGCCGAAACAGCCGTAGGAGAAAAGAGCCGAAACAGCCGCCAGTCCAGGGAAACGCTTAGCTGCAGCCTATAGAAGGTAAACAATTCAACAAGCAGAATTATCATTAGATGACTGTTCACCTGCGCTTCATTGATCACCTGCCCCATCAGAGCGATACATGCCCGATTAGCCGTGGAGCAGCGGGACAGCAGCAGGCGGAGGAGACCCACCAACAACCACAGCAGTTATGCTGCAGCAACCACACAAGATCAGGGACCAGTTAACACACCAGATAACACAAGGCGGACAACGTTGGCTTACGCCGCCAACACAGACGCACCCACGGCACGCTGAGCGGAGCGACCCGTCTCCCAGCGACACAGCCGTCGCTACGCAACAGAGCGGAAATAAAAACCGTCACTACGTGCGCTGCACATTACAGAAAGTTAAATGGAAAAGCCCATTACCTGAACCAGCGGTGTTACGAGCGCCCCGAGCTACCACACCAGATCTGCAGTCACCTCCACCAGGAGAGATCAGAGCGGAAAACATGAGACTGACACACCTGTGTATATATACAGCGGCGCCGGATGCCGCCCCGCTGTCACAGCGGTGATTGAATTGGAACAGCGCCACACAGCGGCCAGGACGGAGAAAACATCCGGCTACACAAACATTGCTCTTGATCTAAACATTTACATAGATGTTTTGCTGCATTTGGTGTGATCTAAACTCTTAACTAGGACACGAAATTAAATGAAAACAGCAGTTAGTCAGTAATAAGCATTTATGATAAAGCCTTAAGTTATTGTAAAAAGGATGGATTAGACAGAAACACTTTAACACAATCTGCCTATTAGTAGTAGACTGAACTGTTAAATTGACTGTATATGACCTACAATTTGGGTACCTTTATCCATCATGCTATTTCCATATGAAGGGATCGATAAAGTTGATCTTTCTTTCAATTTGACCCACAGGATGATACGAGGGTTAAACTTATTTTAAGTTTTCTTATAAAATTCAACTCAAAACAAGATAATATCAAGATTGTTTGACTTAACAAGATATTTCAGAAGCATTGTCTTAAAACAAGTCCCTCCATCTGCTGAAATGTCTCTTGTTCAGTGAATTTATCTTAAATCAAGAAGTGGGATGAGACATTTCGACTACAAATAAGACAAATAGACTTGGTAAGATTGTGAGTTTTTGCAGTGTTTGATCATCTGTTCATTAGTGGATGAACCTGAAGTCGCTGGCCAATCATCACTCCCACTTGTTTCTGGTTGTTACAGCCACTGTTAGAATGGCTACAAAGATAAAAGTCAGTGATGCTTTATCACATTTCTCATCCTGTTCTCTCTCTTTGATCCTGTCCAGGCGACAGCGACAGCACCGCCGCCATCGCCTGCTGCTGCTGGGGTCTCCTCTACGGCACAAAGGGGGTCCCTGAAGGCAACTACTCCAACCTGGAGTACCGGGATCGACTGGAGCGCAGTGGCGAGCAGCTGTACGCTCTGTCACACTAAGATGGCTGCCACAGCCTGCTGCACTGACAGCACTGTCCTAACATGTTGCAGGGGGAGAAACTGGGCCACACACTCGGACACGTTGACGTAGAACTAGCTGGTCCGCTCAGTAGTACATCGATCTAGAGTGCTGTCGCTGAGCCGCAAAGTGTGGAGTCCTATTTGCCTGAAGGGGAAGCAGAGTGTCCCCCAGGACCCTGCTGGGGAGGCTGCAACATCACTGACTGGGGACCTGACATGGCTCCTTGTACATGGACCTGGGGAGTCCAAGACATGAACGACTAAACAATGGACTGACTTTAGATGAATTATAACAACACTTGAAATAACACTGGACAGTCACACAGTCATCAAAGTCTGGGTTTTTTCCTCCATAGAGGAAGGTTTGGCGCCACCCACAGAGCTTTTAGCAAACCCCGAGGAGAATCCACCAGCAGCAAAATCATGACTGAGAATGAAAATAGTAATTGATATTTTTTTTAACCAGTTTTGATATTTGGGGTTTCATTTACTCAACATAATAGACATTTTTTTCATGAAATAGTCAGAAATAACAGGGAAAAACACAGATTATCATGAAATAAGGTAACAGATCCACAATCAGCTTGCTGTCAAACGTAGTCCCCCCTAAAAAGACCCATTCTGAGTCAAGAAAACCCTAGAAGTAAATGTTTTTATCGTGAGTATGAAACTGTAATGATGGAGACATACCTGTGCTATCTGTCCCAGGGGGTAAGTGGGTAGGATGCCCTGATGGCTGTGGATGCTGTAGCCCTGAATGGGGTAAGAGCCCTGAATGGGGTAAGAGCCCTGAATGGGGTAAGAGTCCTGTGGAGACGTGTGGACTGATGGCATATTGGGTGGGGTGGGTTCCAACAAGGGACCTGAGTGGTACAAGGACTGAGGCTGTGGGCCTGACTGGGCATTCTGAAAGGAAACATGGCCTTAAAAATGACAAGAGATCATAAATAAATGACAGTAGCTGTGTCCTAGGAGCTGATTCTGAAGGACAGGCCTACTCCAAAAGCCAGAACAAAACCAGATGCGTGTTTCTGCTCTTATCTGGACATTATGAAGTCACAGTGTCCAAATGTATCACCTAAAAGGCAAAGTAGAACAGTTCACTATGAATAATGTCAGAGGGAAAGTAAACTAGACGCACAACATATTTTAAGAATCTGTGTCT
Organism: Amphiprion clarkii; assembly: GCA_027123335.1. Lineage (NCBI taxonomy): Eukaryota > Metazoa > Chordata > Actinopteri > Pomacentridae > Amphiprion > Amphiprion clarkii. The sequence goes on along the minus strand of CM049589.1, from coordinate 24,156,965 downwards.
TGACTGCGTTTCTCCAAAGCGTAGATGTTGGACTGCAATGCCGAGTCTCCGTGTTTTCTACATTTTAATCCTAGAAAAGCTGTCAGACACTTTAAAGTATGAATGCTGTTTGAAACCCACTTAGGTTTCAACAGTTCAGCAGCTTCAAGCTTCATGAACCCAAACGGTTCTGTTGTCCAACCGCCAGAGAGCGAAGACGAACCCGGCAGCAGAACCCTGAACATGGTCAGTTTAAGAGAACAAACCCGGACAAATCCTGGAGACAACTTCTACACTTTACTGTTGGAATATTAGCAGCCTGGAATTGGCTGTATTTGAGTAGAAATATGATTTTAGGTTATATGTAACTTAGTGGTGGGGCACGATTCAAAAAATTAATCTATTTAATTGGAGGTTTGTAATTAATTAATTAATCACGATCAATCACATTTTTGTCAAATAGCAACATTTCACACAATGAGTAAAGTTTTTCAATTCAAATAAATGTTGGTTGACAGTTGAATCAGTGAATAGACATATCCGTGTTCATAAATTACAATTTATAAAATTAATACAATTTTAAAATGGGACATATAGAAAAAAAGCGATTTTAAAGCGATGATTTAAAGCCTGGATTTAGTTTGGTTTTTCCATTGTATGGCACATAACAGAAGCATCAGTAGTTTAAGGAGCTTCAGAAAGCTGAAAGTCCATAGATTAATTGTGTTTTCATAGTTTGTGGGTCTAATAAATGGTGAGATTCTGATGGTTCTTTCATTGAGAATATCAGCCCTGACACCGTTCAGGGATGGGGAGACAGTCTTTCTGGAGGTGGTGATGGGGATGAGATGCAGGTGTGAATTCCAGCAGCTGCTCTCTCTCTGCACTCATCACCTGCAGCACAAAGAGGAAGGAGGGATCAGAACACTGTCTGTGACATGCTGCCTCTTCCTGGTTGAATGATGGAGGCTGCACTGGAAATTATTGACAGCATTTTAGGAGCAAATGCAGCAGTAGGCCGATACACAACAGACCTATGGACCATCACAGAAACGACAAAATCAGATCAACTAGAAGTAGGAGATCTGGGAGGATGTAGAGATGGATGAGATACGTAGCAGCATGTGGTAAGCAAATCATTCTACAGGTGCTGTTTTATCAGAACCTCCCACTGTGTTTTATGATCTGTCAGATGAGCACAACAGTGTTCATGATGAGTCACAGTTTAGATTTTTACTTTGAATTGGAGCCACAACACAGTTGAATGTGATGAGGACAAACAGACGTCAAACAAATGGACTTAACTTCCAGCAGAAGATCTTTTCTGCCTCTAGCTGCTGGAATCACTGATTTAGAATGAAATATTTGTGAGTGAAATGATTGCAGGTCATTAGAGAAACAAAATAAAAACAGTTCAAAAGAAGATTTATTTAATAAAATACAAGATTACTGAAGAAAACCTGAAGACAGTCGACATGAAATTTGAAGAACAGCAAAAGGAGGTTAAACTAAAAACTAACTTTAACCTGTAGAAGACATTTTGTTCTGATTGTTTTAATGTTGTACAAATTTCTGGTCTTTTCTTGTTGTATCTTCTGTTCATTACAACTTTGATAAAACAACAAACCTAATGAGTTTTCCACAGAACTGAACATGAAATTAATTAGATAAAAATACAAAATGAACATTTGAAAACAAGTTATTGAAAATAAAAGAGAAATGATAAAAAATAATGTTGAGGTTGATATTTATGAAAACAAAGGCTCACTTTGATTAATGTAGAAATAAAAAATAATGTTTCCCATGTTTATTCACATTAGAGCAGTGTGAAGATCTCTCCATCTTTGCGGATGAGGTTCATCTGCAGTTTGTCTTCAGGATTCCAGTCCATCATGTCTGACCACACCAGATTAACACCATTAGGATGTTTGATGAACCATGATGCGTTCCATATCTGTAAATGTAGTAAATGCAACAGTCTCGGATTTATAAACAGAATAATTATGGGAAAGACAGAAGTAAAATTAAAAAAAAAAAAAAGAAAACGATGAAAATGTAATATAAAGTGAAAAGTTCAGACTCACAGAAAGACTCTTTCCAGCTTGAAGTTTTACTGACTCTTTAAATGTGTATATGGCTGGATTTCTGTCATTAATCTGTAGTTTTAACTTCCAGCCTCCCAGTTTTATCTCCTGCAGGAGGAAAATTAGACACCAAAGGTAGAAAAACTAAATAATCTCCAGTGTGTTACATTCATGGAGTCCACAAATCAAATTCTGACCTCTTTACATGTTGACCTACAAGACAAAATGCACTCTGATGTTAACAGCATTAGCTGTTATTTAATGGACCATTTAGAATATCTGTGGATATATTTGATCATCATGTTGATATAAAACTTATTGTACATGTTTACACGGTATTCAGAAGGTTCATCTGTATGTAAACATCATTACCTTAGAGGAAATGTTCTTCAGACGGATGTAGAAGCCCTCTTCATTGACCTCTTCTACAGTTATGGGTCCTGCCAGCTTCAGCTGAGAAACAACACACAGGTCAGTTATTCAGATTTATTTATTTTTCACAGATTCTGGTGAGACCAAATGGTTTTAAATGAAATGTGGAATGAAGTGATTCTGATTAAATCTGGATTTTAAGCTCAGATTTGGATCATTTTTCTGACAGATTGGATGTGACATGGATAGTTCAAGGACTGTTGGAAACTGGAAAACTTGAAGGTTCTTTCTGGATTTTACAGCTTCTAGCTAAAAATGTATGATTATTTTTTAATAACATGTATTTCAAACCCACCAGCAGCTTCTGGGGTTCAGAACGTGAACCTAAACTGAAAAGTGAAGAACTCAAAGTGGGATTCCTCAAAAGGATCTGATACAACAGAAACATTTCCTCAAAAGGAATCATCAACAAAATGAAGAGTTTCTCAGATCTTCTCTCACTGGACGATCAAGTTCATGTCACTGAATCAATGAACTCACAAGATTTGACTAAATTCTTGTTTCTAATTCATTGGAAGATGTGACTAAACTTCTGGTCATTCAAAAGGTTTAGTTCAGATGAAATGTCTAATAGTCTTATAATAGTCTGATATTTATATGAACATTAAACCTGGCTGCTCAGTAACACATTAACACAAGAGGAATGTGATCACATTAAACTTTGCTGCAGTCAAACTTGACTTCAGTCTCAGTTATTAAATGTTTAAATGAGATTTTATGGATATTTGAAGTTGTCTTGTTCCCAACAACAAATCAGTTTGATCTGAAAAGAGACAGAAGAGAGATGACAGCAGATAAACCTCCTGGTTCATGTTCTGGAGTTCTGTCTTCAGGTTTCTAACAGTCTCCATCCACTTCTGCTTCTCATCCTGGAGCTTCTCTAACTGGAGGCAGAATAGAAAGAGAATTTCTGTATTGAAGCACAGATACACATGACGTGATTTCTGGAAAGATTCCTTCTTCTGATTGGTTGGAGACTCATTAAAACCATGTTCATGGAACATAGCTGAGTTCTGCTGAAATCTCTGTTTCTGGAGGTTTACATGGTGACTTCTTCTGTGTGTTTGTCACATTATTTCACTTTCAGACTGATGGATGTTGATGTTTCTTTATAGCAGAAAGTAACAGTGAACAAAACTGGACTGTTGAAGTTTATTCTGTGTTCAAGATCATTTAGATTTATGCTCAGATTGAACTCAGTTCATAGACACCAGTCAGTTTCAGAGTTAATAGTTTCCATGAATCTGACATTTTCATCTGATTCTGTAGAAAGTTAACGACGTTTCATTGATCTGATAAACAGTGAACTAGTTAACTTTCCTGCTAGAACTTTACATCACAGTGAGTTCAGCAGAAACATCAGTCATGTGATTGAAAAAGGTTCTGATGGTGGATTCACCTCTTCCAGTTGATTCTCCTCATCACTCCCAGTAGGATCAGAGTTGGTACCAAAGTTCATTTCATCCAGCTGCAAATAAAGAAACACATGCTCTGTTTTAGATTCTGATTTTAAAGAAGAATGTTCACCTTAGAAGGAACTGGTTTAAAATTTGTTCCACTTTGTCTGAGAACTAGTTTCATTTTTTCACCAAACATGAAAATAAAATCAGAATTAGAGATCACAGTGGAACTGAAGCTGAATCTGAAAACAGCTGTTTGTTGTCTTGTTCTTATGGATATTTGAAGTTGTTTCTGTCTCAACAACAGACCAGTATTATATGAAAAGAGAAGAGATGAGAGCAGATCAATGATTTGAGAGAAAATATTAACCTCCTTGTTCATTTTCTGGATCTCTGTCTTCAGTTTTCTCTCAGTCTCCATCAACTTCAGCTTCTCATCCAACAAACTTTCCTTGGTCTCCATCAACTTCTCCTTCTCACCCTGGACCTGGAGACAAGAGAGAGACACAAACCAATATATTAATGTGAACACATCTGTACATGACTTTAATGTGTGACTTCTGATTGGTTGGAGACTCATTAAAACCATGTTCATGGAACTTAGCTGAGTTCTGCTTAAATCTCTGTTTCTGGAGGTTTAGATGGTGAGTAAGTTCTCCTCTGAACCAGCTGCTTGGAACATTCACTTTATCACCTTATTTTAATTCAGGTAACTCTGTCTCTCAACAATGATGTTCATATTTAACTAAACTACATGTTTGTTTATCTCTAATACGTTTCTAATCAACATCTTTTCTTTTATTTCTTGTCAACCTGGTAACAGAGAAAATGGAGGAAAGTCTTCAAACATGTTTTCAAAGGTTCATATTTTAACCCAAATCATGGTGTTTTTCTAACTGCATAGTTCTGGTTGCAGAAATTTAACCAAGCAGTGAATGAAACTGAAACCAAAGTGTCAGAATAAAGGTTCGACATTGTCGAGAAACATGGAGGTATGAGATCCCAGAATCAGCCACAAGGGTGAGACACTGACAGAATAACAGCTAAATAAGGGAACATTGTGATATTATAACCTGTGATTTATAACTGATTCATGCTATAACCTAATAAGTGTGTTAAAACTAACTCAAATACCTATTTTTGTAATCTTTGTTTAAGAAGTAACTAAGTCAGAACAGCAACTCACTGTGAAAAGTGATGTTTTTAGTTACCAGGGAAACTGATGTTTTTGAGAGAAATGACAAATATGAGGAACTAATGCTTTATGAAATGGAAATGCTTTTAAGAGTTTTGATTCCTATGAAACTGAGATGTTTTAGAAAGAGTTTTGATTACTGTTAAACTAAGGTTTTTAACTTAGTAATGAAGTGAGAAGTCAAGAGCTAAGGTGAACTGAGGTCAAGTGTTCACGGTAAAGGTTATTAACCTCGAAATAGACGTTGGGGATTTTTGTGAGTCTGACATCTGTTTCCTGACCGGAGGCCTGCTCTGAGCTTCGGATGGAGCAGATACATTAATAGAGAAGTGAGACTGAGTGGAAGGGTCCAAACAGTCCAAACAGTTAGTTTGAGTTCCTCAAACATGGAGGGGTCTTAGGATGAGTTGGGGGGGGCTGGCGAGACGGTCCAGAATAGATGGTTTCAGTTCCTCCAGAGCACGCAGAGGCCACGAGGTCAGTGGATGGAAGCAGTGCACGAATGAGGAGGGCGATGGATGCTGTCATCACTTATGTTAATTAAGGGTGCAGTTCTTGCATATGCAAAAGGTTCAGTTGTTGTATAAATTACACTGGATCGAGACACAAGTGGAGGAGTCGTTGCGAGGTGGTCACTGGATGCAAGCCAGGCAGCAATGCTCTGGGCATGGGGGATTTTACCACGTAACTCGGAAAGGGATTCAACATGATCTGCAAAGGAATATCTGTTCTATTGGAATTATGGACTGAAGGAGTGCTCTTTCTGCACTGTTTGAGGATTACAAAAGACTGTGATCTAAAAATAACGCTGACTGAAGGAATATAACTTAACTCTATTATTTCCAAAGGATTAACACCAGAATGGATTAACAAAGTTTTTTTGGGGCCAAACAACAAAAATGGATATAAGCAGATCTAAATCTGGACCGAACCCCGTCCACCTCCTCCCTGGAGCAGAGCCCCAGCGGGGCGTCGGTCTTCAGGTGAGCAGCCAGGTGGGGCCACACCGTCTGCTCTCCCCCTCCAAATTACATAATCTGGGTGATTATTACTTCTCTTAGATAAAAGCATAGTTCCACTTATGAGTCATGTTAGGCAATTGGAAGAATATTAATGTTTAATTGATTGTGTTGTGATTTAGGAGCTTATGCTACACCCTTGCTAAAACTATAATAAAACATTTATCCTGCATTTAAAGTTAACAGATTGGAAATTCTATTTATTTTTATCATGATGATGAATTAACCCTATATATCTTCTCAGTTTGTAAAAAGTCAGGTTATTGTGTGCATTACATCTAAAACCAGGTTCTGTCAGATTACCTAGTCGTTGGGGCCGTGGGTGGCCTTTTTTAAACTTATCCTTGGGGTTATCCGTGCCTTAACCTCTAAATTTAAACCTAGCAACTTACCAAGTGCAGAATCCGATGAGAGAAAAGCTGCCGTTAACAGACGTGACTGGTAATTAATTTGACCATTCGAAAGTGGCTACTCAGTTGAGTTAGTTATCAGAGGAAGCAGGATAGGCGTCTGGATGAAGGCAGTTAGAAGCTAGGCCAATTTTCTCGCTTACCAGCTTAAACGTTCCCCAGACCTCATCTGGGTTGTACCATATGGGCTACGGGAACCGGACCCGTTAGATGGAGAGCTGGGTCTAGTAACCTTCTGAGTTTAATTAATTTATTTGGTTAATTCAGAAGGTTTACTAATAACCTAGGATTCGACAACATGGAACATGAATCCTGGTCTCCTGGATGAAAGTCCTGTTTCTGTTTTATGTCTTCTTCAGGAAACTTTGTGGTTCTTTCAGACTCTAAACTTTTCCTACAACGTCACAGTCTGAGAATTCTAGTGAGAAAATAGATTTGTGTGAAAATGAGAATGTAGTTTAGTGGTTTAGGAAGATAATTGCTGCTTTCAGAAAGATGGATGTGGATGTTTCTGCAGTGGAAGTGACCTCACAATGATTCCAACCTTTACTTCCTTTTACTGACCTTCACTCATTGATTTATGCTCAAATTTAAAGTTGATATTTAGAAAATCATTGTTTCTGTTCAAAGTTAATTTCATTCATCATATCAACAATATTTTACATCACAGTGAGAGAGAGTTCAGTGAACATGTCAGTTATTTGATTCATAAAGATGATGATGGTGAGATTTACCTCTTCCAGACGACTGTTCAGGGTCTCATTTTTCAGTTTCTCCCGCTGGAGCTGATTGTTGGTTTCTGAATTATTTCTCTCCAGCTGCAGGTAAAGAAACACATGTTCTGATTTTAAGGTGTGAGACTGATAGTTTTAATTTTACAAAACAGAAAATATCCGACTGTTCATCTCAGAAGTGATGCAGTTACTGTGCAGTGATTCAGTTGTGAATGATTTGACATTTCAGTGATTTACACAGTTTTGTTCTCACTTCTGCTGTAAACTGTAACTGTTAGAATCTACAGTAGATCAAACTTTATATTCATTAAAAACTCTCCTTCCAGGGAGGATCTAAAAGTTACATCAGCAGCCATTGAATGCAGGTGATTTTTCTGTTTCTGCAGATAAAGTCAGAATTACTGAACCTTCATCAATATTTCAGAAAAAGTTGAGTTAATATGTTTCTAATCAACATCTTTTCTTTTATTTCTTGTCAACCTGGTAACAGAGAAAATGGAGGAAAGTCTTCAAACATGTTTTCAAAGGTTCATATTTTAACCCAAATCATGGTGTTTTTCTAACTGCATAGTTCTGGTTGCAGAAATTTAACCAAGCAGTGAATGAAACTGAAACCAAAGTGTCAGAATAAAGGTTCCACATGGAACATGAATCCTGGTCTCCTGGATGAAAGTCCTGTTTCTGTTTTATGTCTTCTTCAGGAAACTTTGTGGTTCTTTCAGACTCTAAACTTTTCCTACAACGTCACAGTCTGAGAATTCTAGTGAGAAAATAGATTTGTGTGAAAATGAGACTGTAGTTTAGTGGTTTAGGAAGATAATTGCTGCTTTCAGAAAGATGGATGTGGATGTTTCTGCAGTGGAAGTGACCCCACAATGTTTCCAACCTTTACTTCCTTTTACTGACCTTCACTCATTGATTGATGCTCAAATTTAAAGTTGATATTTAGAAAATCATTGTTTCTGCTTAAAGTTAACATCAATTCATTCATGTTTTCAACATTATATTTCATCGCGGTGAGACAGATTTCAGTGGACATGTCAGTTATTTGATTTAAAAAGATGATGATGGTGAGATTTACCTTCATCAGACGACTGTTCAGGGTCTCATTTTTCAGTTTCTCCTGATCGAGATGATTGTTGATTTTTGAATTATTTCTCTCCAGCTGCAGGTAAAGAAACACATGTTCTGATTTTAAGGTGTGAGACTGATAGTTTTAATTTTACAAAACAGAAAATATCCGACTGTTCATCTCAGAAGTGATGCAGTTACTGTGCAGTGATTCAGTTGTGAATGATTTGACATTTCAGTGATTTTAATCAGTTTTGTTCTCACTTCTGCTGTAAACTGTAACTGTTAGAATCTACAGTAGATCAAACTTTATATTCATTAAAAACTCTCCTTCCAGGGAGGATCTAAAATTTACATCAGCAGCCATTGAATGCAGGTGATTTTTCTGTTTCTGCAGATAAAGTCAGAATTACTGAACCTTCATCAATATTTCAGAAAAAGTTGAGTTAATATGTTTCTAATCAACATCTTTTCTTTGATTTCTTGTCAACCTGGTAACAGAGAAAATGGAGGAAAGTCTTCAAACATGTTTTCAAAGGTTCATATTTTAACCCAAATCATGGTGTTTTTCTAACTGCATAGTTCTGGTTGCAGAAATTTAACCAAGCAGTGAATGAAACTGAAACCAAAGTGTCAGAATAAAGGTTCCACATGGAACATGAATCCTGGTCTCCTGGATGAAAGTCCTGTTTCTGTTTTATGTCTTCTTCAGGAAACTTTGTGGTTCTTTCAGACTCTAAACTTTTCCTACAACGTCACAGTCTGAGAATTCTAGTGAGAAAATAGATTTGTGTGAAAATGAGACTGTAGTTTAGTGGTTTAGGAAGATAATTGCTGCTTTCAGAAAGATGGATGTGGATGTTTCTGCAGTGGAAGTGACCCCACAATGTTTCCAACCTTTACTTCCTTTTACTGACCTTCACTCATTGATTGATGCTCAAATTTAAAGTTGATATTTAGAAAATCATTGTTTCTGCTTAAAGTTAACATCAATTCATTAATGTTTTCAACATTATATTTCATCGCGGTGAGACAGATTTCAGTGGACATGTCAGTTATTTGATTTAAAAAGATGATGATGGTGAGATTTACCTTCATCAGACGACTGTTCAGGGTCTCATTTTTCAGTTTCTCCTGATCGAGATGATTGTTGATTTCTGAATTATTTCTCTCCAGCTGCAGGTAAAGAAACACATGTTCTGATTTTAAGGTGTGAGACTGATAGTTTTAATTTTACAAAACAGAAAATATCCGACTGTTCATCTCAGAAGTGATGCAGTTACTGTGCAGTGATTCAGTTGTGAATGATTTGACATTTCAGTGATTTTAATCAGTTTTGTTCTCACTTCTGCTGTAAACTGTAACTGTTAGAATCTACAGTAGATCTAACTTTATATTCATTAAAAACTCTCCTTCCAGGGAGGATCTAAAATTTACATCAGCAGCCATTGAATGCAGGTGATTTTTCTGTTTCTGCAGATAAAGTCAGAATTACTGAACCTTCATCAATATTTCAGAAAAAGTTGAGTTAATATGTTTCTAATCAACATCTTTTCTTTGATTTCTTGTCAACCTGGTAACAGAGAAAATGGAGGAAAGTCTTCAAACATGTTTTCAAAGGTTCATATTTTAACCCAAATCATGGTGTTTTTCTAACTGCATAGTTCTGGTTGCAGAAATTTAACCAAGCAGTGAATGAAACTGAAACCAAAGTGTCAGAATAAAGGTTCCACATGGAACATGAATCCTGGTCTCCTGGATGAAAGTCCTGTTTCTGTTTTATGTCTTCTTCAGGAAACTTTGTGGTTCTTTCAGACTCTAAACTTTTCCTACAACGTCACAGTCTGAGAATTCTAGTGAGAAAATAGATTTGTGTGAAAATGAGAATGTAGTTTAGTGGTTTAGGAAGATAATTGTTGCTTTCAGAAAGATGGATGTGGATGTTTCTGCAGTGGAAGTGACCCCACAATGTTTCCAACCTTTACTTCCTTTTACTGACCTTCACTCATTGATTTATGCTCAAATTTAAAGTAGATATTTAGAAAATCATCGTTTCTGTTCAAAGTTAACATAATTTCATTTATTTTATCAACATTACATCATGATGAGACAGAGTTCAGTGGACATGTCAGTCATTTGATTAAAAAAGATGATGATGCTGAGATTTACCTCTTCCAGACGACTGTTCAGGGTCTCATTTTTCAGTTTCTCCTGATCGAGATGATTGTTGATATCGAAGGAGTGAAACAGACATGAAGAAGTTCCAGATGTGAGAAATGTTCATTGATTTACTGTTTTATAACACTGAGGTTCAATGATAGAACAAAGGATGGAGAAGATCCTCAATAGACAGAACAAAATAAACCTGAAGAGACATAACAGACGACATCCTGATCTACAAACTCAACTAAATGAAATTTAATTTGAGATGAGTTAAACTTGTTAGTTTCCAGCTTTTCCTCCAGAATCTACAGTTCAGTCTCCATCTTGTGTTTTTCATCCAGAAGCTGCTGTTTTGTTACATTCAACCATTGACTTCTTTTTACTGCTTCTTTGACTCCTGCTCTTTAGTTACTGATCGTCTGTTCAGGTTCACAGTCTTTGGTTACAACAAATATGTCGTTATTAAATAGAAACCTGTGAGTTTCTGTTTAATATAAACTTTCTTTTATCTCCACTGAAGTTTGCTAAAGCTGTTGTTCTTCTCTGTTTCTGTATTGAACCACTTTCTCTGTTCATTGATAAACTCCATCTGGTTTTTCTTCTCCACTGTCCAGATTCTTTACTTGTCTTCCTGTCAGAGCTTGAATACTGACGTCTGATCTGCTTTAGAGACACAAACCTTCTTCCTTTATTCCATAATTGTTTGTTTACATCAAACTTGACTTTACTTCCTGTCATCACCTGATCTTGGTGTCTTTCTTCATCTACCAGCAGTCAAACTTCTGTTTCTGTACTTACATATTTAACTGTCCTTTCCAAAGTCTTCATTTTCCCTTTGAGGAAATAAAATCATCAGTGTTTAAAGATAGAAAGAACAATAATCTAGACTGTGGTATATAATAAAATGAAACCTCTCATATCACAGTTTCCATTATAGCATCAATACATTGTAAAGGTCAAGAGTTTTATCTTAACTTGACTTACTTTTTTGTCTTCCTGTGCAAACAAAAAGAACAACTGCTAGAATTAACAGGATGATGGCAGCAGTCAAACCAACCATGGTGGAGATGTAACTTGACTGGGACATAAAGAAATCACCTGAAATGATAAAACATGAAATAATGAGGCATTTAATATGAACTGAACCTCAGACTTTATCAAGTTAAATGTAAACTACCTGGAACATGAATCCATGTCTGTCTGCTCTGGTTGAGGGGAACTTATTCTGCCAAATTACATTTGTTTGTCATGTATCACTAATCAACATCTCTTTGTCATGTATTTTAATGCTTCATTTGTTCTTCTTTTCAGTCAATCAGTCATATATTAGACTGGGCAGGAAATATGTAGTAAAAGATTTGCATTTAAAACCAAACCACGATTTTTCTCCCTAACCCTGAACAAGTAGTTGTGATGATTAAACTAAACCAAGTTTCTAGTACGTAAAAATTATCTGATGAAGTGTGATAATTTTTAAACATTTAATTTCATAGTTTTTATTTTTTGCTGAAACTGAACCAAAAAATGAAGCAAAACTGAAAGTTGGAACATGGACTATGATCTATTTGGTAAAAACCTGGTTGCTCTTTTATGCCTCCATTTACCAGTCTTACCTCCTAACTTGGACTTTCTGGTCGCCTTTTTCTCCTTTAACATTACAGGTCAGAAATTACATTGAAAAAACTTTATTTAGAATACAGTTTAGTTGTAAAGGAATGTAATGTTGTGGAGACTGGGTTGCTTGAAGAAGTATGAGGGGAGTAAAGGTCAACAACAGGACCTTCAACATGGAGACTGGGCTGACATCCCATGTGGGACCATTGTTCTTGGACTTGGCTCTAATTTTCACTAGTTTGATTAGATTTAGGCACCAAAACTACTTCAGTGCAGGAAAATATTACTTTCACAACAAAACCTACTGATTAGAAGCTTGGTTGACTTTACACACCAAAACTGTTTGGTTAGGTTGAGGAAATTTTAACGATTTGGTTTAAAATACGTTTTTGAACATGTTTGAAGGTTTCCTCAATTTTTGAGTTACCTGGTTGCTGAATCCTGCCTCATCCAACATATGAACATTAAGGCAATGAAATAAATGTTGAAAACGTGCTTGTTGTTAAAGTTTCAAGGCTTCTTGGGAAAACTCTGTTAAAGTGATTGTTGGCTTCCTTGAACAGAACTTTCTCATTTTATCAGGTTGGTTGGACAGCTAATGCCATCCAGAGTCCTGCTAGTTTTCAGTTATTGAGGCCTCCAGGCTCCTGGAAACTATTTAGAAATGGTTTATATCCTCTTCTCTGATCTTTACCTCACCATGGTTTGATCAACAACAGAAACTTCCTTCAACTTAAACTATGTCCAGTCAGTTTAGTTTTCCACAGTGGATTCCAGTCAAGTTCTAGATTCATCTGAAGGATGATTTAAAACTTACTGCAATCTGGAGCCACAACAAAGAGTCTGAATTATGTTGTAAATGACAGGTTTTGGTTTTTAAAACTATAAAATATTTGCCCCAAAATGGTGACAATATATTTACAGTGAGCATAGAGACAAAGAAAAGAATACATTTTCTAAGATGACTGTATGAATCTGTAAACTACATATGTAGAGAATCTAGTCTGAAGGAAATCTGAATTAACAAGAACAATTATTTCAAAATTCACAAAAGCCTATTTTGTCATTGACAAATGGCACATGTGAACCTTCTGGTGCTATAAAGTAGTTTTGGATTGTAAAATGCTGCTGCTGTGATGCCTTTGTACCGTTTTCCTGCAGAGGAGGAGTTTCAGTGGTTCAGGTTCTGTTTTATTTGACCTGATCAAACCAATGGACGCCACCTCCACAGAGATGATGACGTGGATTAGAAAGAAACAACCAACCTGAGAAACAACTGCTGGAATGTGGATCAACCGGTTAACTGACTGTAAAATCTCTCACTGCGTCTGACCTGCACTCATAAACAAACCCTAAAACTGGAGCAGTGACTCATTCCTACAGTCTTTATTCTAATCATACACAGAAATATGTTTAGAAAACCTGACAAACCTTAATTATCTGAGTCTTGAACTTTCAGGATTAACTCACCAACAACCAGTTCAACAGTAGCTCCTTGACCCAGTGCAGGAATGAAGCATTCATATTTTCCTTTATCAGAAGGTTTCACTTTGGAGAGTTTCAGTGAAACGTCTCCAAACTTCAGTTTACTAAATAACAATGACGTTCTTCCTTTATAGGCAGGATGTTTGGAACTTTCCAGTTCCTCTTTATCCCACCACACATAGACATATGAAGGGTCAAGGCCTTCTTTGGACCACTCTATGGACATGTCTGAAGCATCCACAGCAGGTTCCAGTCGACACGACAAAAGAACGTCACCACCAACCGTTGCCAGGACCTGCTGAGACGGACCAACCACCTGGGAAAGACCTGGAGAAAAGCAGGTTGGGATTTTACAGCTTTGAAAGGGAGGCATGTGAGGAAACATCTTATAGACGAATGTTCTAAAATATGTTCCATCAACAAAAAGGCAACTAGTATCCATTTGTTACTGAGCAGCTTCGATATTTAATCATCTTTGTATTTAAATGTACATTTTGATGGTGTGTGTCGGTTACCTGCACAGTTTGGTGTTAGAAGAAGGAAAACTAAAGCTGTGAAGGAACTGAGCTGAATCCATGGTTTAGACGAAGCATCATGAAGTTCTGAAAACTGAAATAAATCACATGTTAAATGTACTGAGAACATACTGATTGGAAATATCATTGTACATATGAGCAACATAAGTCATCCACCAATCAGATTCTAGATCATCAAAGATCTCCAACATCTGGATCAGATAAAACACTTGAACTTTCCAGATCTTGAAGACACTAATTATTGTAGAATCTGAGTTCATGACCGATGATCTTACATTTAAATTACCTTATTTTTTATTATTATTTCATACTGATCAATGCTCTTAAAGGTGTGTTATGTAATATCACAATGAAAGTTTGCTGTAAGTTTTAGTTCGATATCTTTTGGAACTGTTGATATTCTAAAAGAACTTCTATTTAAATGCATTAAATTTGAAGCTAACTTTCACTTCTACTTCAACACATGTGGGCTAATGTGAAATGCTGGGACTGTACATTTTGTGTGTCTTTTCATTTGTTTAAGGGTTTTTATGCCATTTTATGGCATTACAAAAGTAAAATGTCAGGTTTATGGTTAAAGTTACTGTTTTTCAAGACAACATTGTGTGAAATGACGTGAAAGGACAGAAAGCATCAAGATAACTGGACGACACAGTTTTATTCATTTTTAGGAAAAAACACTCAAGAAAGTTGATTAAAATTTACATCAAAACAGCAGATGGACCTTTTCCTCAAAGGAAACATTTCTTTTAATGCAGAAACTAATTGTACATCATATTTTTTCTCATTACTTTAAATTACAATGCATAGTTTTGCCTTAGAAGAGTTCTGGTTTTCTACATTTTGGCTTCTTTAATGAACTCGGTGACCAAAATCTTGCATCAATCGTTACTTTTTCACAGGTTTAACAGCTTAACAGTGAATATTGAGTTTAAAAGAGTGAAACTTTACATATGAGCTACAAAAACTTGTCTTTGTCATTCTGTACACTTTCTAAAACACTGTTTAACAACTACATCTAAGTGATGATTTCCATTTGATTGAAGCTATAAAAAGCTTTGCAGCAAGATTTAATTTAAAGTGAAATGTCGTCGACCTACCTGTGTCATGGCTGCAACTGTTTCCTCGTCTCTGAAACCGGACAGAAGAGAGTTTTTCTAACTTGGATCGAAGCTCTTCATGAGATGACTTGTTTTCTTATCAGATCAACAGATCAGATCAGCATAAATTCTTCAGAATCTGTGTTCATCTTTTAATCCATGTTGGTGTTTTTGGTGACCTGTTTTCCTGTTTGCATCACTATAATCTTAAAAGCATGTTACACTTTGTTTGGAAAGAACAGAAGATTTTACAGTGTAATCTGTATTTTGTGATGACTGGATTCTGTCATGTGAATGAAGGTGTAATAAAGTATCTGCTACATAAACTATTTAAACATCTCTCCTGTCTGCTGTATTACCTGTGTTTAGATCTTTATGTTGGGATCAAATGAATGCATCCGTTTCCACTCAGGTCTCCTGGATGGTGCAGTTATCCTCTTAGAAATGGATAAAATACTGAGCAGGTCCAGTCTCCACAGAAACAGTGACTACAGTGAGATCTGCATTCAGTTCTATGTGACAGACAGAATGAAGTATGATCAGAATGACGGCCTGCAGCACCTCATTATTCCACAGAAGGAGGAACAAACCCTGCATAATAAACCACAAACATCTTGTACGAAGCTGAAATGAAGGATGCTTTGACTGTGACTCTGCTAAATACTGAACACGTGTTTTTATGTGCAGAGATGAAAACTGAATCATTACAAAGGCTAAGTCCTTCAAAAGAAAACACCACAAAAACCGATGGAAGATAAAAGTGATGTTTGTTAATTGTCTAAGACAGTAGAAAAGAAAGGGTTAAGAAAGTTGTCTTTCAAGACAACATTGTAAAAAAATTACATGAAAAAAGATAGAGAAGCATCATGATAACTAGATAACATAAAGTTCCAGTATAGTGATACAGACTGTCAAACTGCTAAACTTAGCATTACATGGTGATAGTTTATGGATTTACCATAGTTTTGGTTATTACTAGGAAAGATGCTCAAGAAATTTTAGAACAGAAACCACTTCTATTTATGTAGAAACTAATTTTGTACATCATATATCTGGATATGCCACGTTACAATCAAGAGGAGTTCTCATTCTTCTTCATTTTGGCTTCTTTCATGAGCTCAGTGACCAAAAGCTTGCATCAATCATCAGTTTTTCACAGGTTTAACAGTTTAACAGTTCAGTTTACAGCAGTGAAACTTTACATATTAGCTACAAAAATGTGTCTTTGTCATTCTGTACATTTTCTAAAGCACTGTTCAATAACTTACAGATCTAAGAAAGTGAAGATTTCCATTTGATTGAAGCCAATAAAAGATTTGCAGCAAGACTTAATTTAAAGTCAAATATAGTGTCATGGCTACAACCATTTCCTCGTCTCTGAAACCAGCCAGACGAGATTATTTTTAACTTGATCCACCCTTTTAATGGCATAACTTGTTTTATTATCAGACCAACAGATCAGATGAAGTATGAACTTATAAAAACAGAAACTGTCAGGTTTACTGCCTGCAGTGACAATTTAAAGATAACACAAGCCATCACAGTTCATTAAATGATGCAGAATGTCACTACTTTTGATTATTTTGTTGTTTTCAGGCCGAGACAAAACCAAAAAAACGCTTCTAAATATAATAGTTCAACATGTTGGAGAAGGGTTTGTCCTCAGATGAATTCTCATATCATGACTGAAATCTCATGTACGTAAACGAAGATGTGTTGAGAAAAGAACAGAGACATTACATCCTTCTGTACTAAAGCTATTATTACATTTATCAACCCTCTGAGCCCCAAAACCTGCTGACAGGTTTGAAAGGAATGTTATCTTTTAAAAATCATTACAACATTTACCAACCAGAAACTGTAAACACAGAAAAAAAAACAGTGAAATTTGAAGTTGTTCAAAGCGACTTTGACAGGTAAAGTAACCAAATTCAAGATTAGAATATTTAATCAAAACCACTTTATTTCACGTCTCATTTAAAATAATCAACAATGATAAATATTTTGCACAAGATCCTTTTTTTTCTTTTTTAAATAATAAAAAATGCTGCACATCTGATTCTCCATGACTGATCCAGCTGCAACCAACAGTGAAATATTCAGAAAGTCTTTGACTAAACTGCAGACAGAGTTTAAAAATTCAGCTCTGCAGAATCTTGCATAAATGTGGATCTAAATTCTGGTTTTACTTTTATTTGACTTATGCATCATTACTTTTCTCATTTTGTGCACTTTTTATAAAGCAAACTCATGTATAAAATGCACTGAATCCCATTTGATTAAAGCTGTATAATGCATTGCTGGATGGTTTAAATTAAATTACACCCAGAACATACATGCTGACACCTAGATATACATTGATTCTGTATCATAACTAATATTTAATTGATGATTCATGGAACACTGATCTAGAGGGTTGAAGTATTTACAGCAGCTGCTTTTATATTTAGATTCATATAAACAGCATCTTTCTCATTTCAATCTGACCAATCAGGTCAGAGCTCTACTCTTACTGACAGAGTTAACAGCAAATAAACTGGATTTTCTTCAAATTCTTAAAACCACAAAGCCTTTAATTCATAAATCCACACTCAGTCATCAACCCTGAACATCCAAACTGAACAAAACATTTGTGCTTCCTTCTGGACTCACCTTGATTCCTTTGAATTTCATCACACATCTGTTGTCCAATCAGGTTTGAGAGCCCGCCTGCTCATGGACCAATAAGAGAGCAGCTGCTGAGGCCTGTTTCCTGTTTAAGCTGCAGGACAAGATGGCTGCCACGACTCTGACAGGTGATGATTTTCTGACGTCATTTCCTTTTAGTGATGGCAGGTGACGCCTCTGGAAGCACTGAGGTTTTCCATACAACTGTGCTGAAAAAGATTCAAAGCTTCAAGGCTTTAGTGACATCTGGTGGACAACTGTAGCCATAGCAACCTCTCAGGAGCACGACTGAAGCCGGACACAGTTTCAATCCCATGGAAGCAATAAAAGTTCAGAAAACACTGTGTGGTCGTTCATGTGTTTTGTTTTCAGTTGAACTAAACAATGATTATATCATCATTACGCATTGAAATAAATTATATTTGTTAGACTCTGAGAAGTTCAACTAAGTTCTTTGTTAAAAGGAGCAAAACATTAAAAAAACAAACAAACTAATATACAGATGTAGTGGATGAGGAGAAAAGCCTCTATTAAAAATAAAATACAAAATCTGACACACCCCTTTAAAAAAAAAAAACACAATAATAAGCTGTTATAGAGCTGTTTTGTCAGTTGTTTTCTTTAATTATATAGCATGTCAAAACTATTGCTGTCATACCGTTTTTGTAACAGTAGGTGGCACTCAGGTTCCAGGTCCAGTAAGTTCATCACCACTGACGCTACTGTCATGTTAGTGGTAGAATAAAATGACGCTTCCAGTGGTCGCACACACATAACAGTATCTGTTCCTTACTGCTCCACAGACACGTTTAACATGATGTTAAATCACTGAAATCTGAGCTGACATTTCACTGAGAGGTTGTTTTAAACATCCGGCTTAACTGGTGAACAAAATAGGTGCCAGAGGATGGAGTTTGAACATAGTTTGTGTCAAATGATTAATAAAGTATCTATCCAATTCACTTTAATAAATCAACACCTTCTTCATTAAGTCTCTGATCTCCTCCACCCCAGTGTCTACATCGAGGTTCTCCACAAACCTGGACAGTTTTGTTTCAAGACAAACTGAATCTATGTCCTTCCTTGACCTGTCAGAGAAACAGGACGGAGTGTCTGAAGCCGGCAGTCTGGCGGCAGCGTAGGACGGAGCTGCTAGCATGCAGTGGAGACGGAGCTGCTAGCATGCAGTGGAGACGGACGGAGCTGCTAGCATGCAGTGGAGACGGAGCTGCTAGCATGCAGTGGAGACGGAGCTGCTAGCATGCAGTGGAGACGGACGGAGCAGCTAGCATGCAGCGGAGACTGAGCTGCTAGCATGCAGTGGAGACGGACGGAGCTGCTAGCATGCAGTGGAGACGGAGCTGCTAGCATGCAGTGGAGACGGAGCTGCTAGCATGCAGTGGAGACGGAGCTGCTAGCATGCAGTGGAGACGGAGCTGCTAGCATGCAGTGGAGACGGAGCTGCTAGCATGCAGTGGAGACGGACGGAGCTGCTAGCATGCAGTGGAGACGGACGGAGCTGCTAGCATGCAGTGGAGACGGCAGCTGGAGCGAGTGCTAGCATGCAGTGGAGACGGACGGAGCTGCTAGCATGCAGCGGAGACGGAGCTGCTAGCATGCAGTGGAGACGGAGCTGCTAGCATGCAGTGGAGACGGACGGAGCTGCTAGCATGCAGTGGAGACGGACGGAGCTGCTAGCATGCAGTGGAGACGGAGCTGCTAGCATGCAGTGGAGACGGACGGAGCTGCTAGCATGCAGCGGAGACGGAGCTGCTAGCATGCAGTGGAGACGGACGGAGCTGCTAGCATGCAGCGGAGACGGAGCTGCTAGCATGCAGTGGAGACGGAGCAGCTAGCATACAGCGGAGACGGACGGAGCTGCTAGCATGCAGTGGAGACGGACGGAGCTGCTAGCATGCAGTGGAGACGGAGCTGCTAGCATGCAGCGGAGACGGAGCAGCTAGCATACAGCGGAGACGGACGGAGCTGCTAGCATGCGGCGGAGACGGAGCTGCTAGCATACAGCGGAGACGGACGGAGCTGCTAGCATGCAGCGGAGACGGAGCTGCTAGCATGCAGTGGAGACGGACGGAGCTGCTAGCATGCAGCGGGAGGACAGCGGGGATCGGTGGCGGGGCCGAGGCAGGGACAGAGGGGGAAGCTCCGGGAACAGACCGGACAGAGCAGGTGAGGGAGGACCCGGAGCTGAGGCAGACCTGGGCAGAGTGGCTGGTGGAGAACCAGCAGGAGCAATGATCCAGCAGCAACTGGTGGCGGGAGTCCAGCTTTAAATGCTGCTGATCACTGATTGAACCCAGCTGCAGTGAGAGAGCAGCTGGATTCAATCAGCCAGGACTGTCTGCTGATCCAGGTGTAGCACAGAGGAGGGAGGGAACATGACATCATGTAGCAGCTCAGCTGGTTCAGAAGAAGGTTGAGAAAGAGTTGTGGGTTTAATGTATGAGTGGATATTTAAATAACGATTCAGATTAAACTGAAAAGCCACATTTGAATTTAAAAGGATACAGCTGGTGATAATTTTTGTATTTCTCAGAAAAATTTATTGAAAACAAAACCAGTATAATGAACAGAAATCATTATGATGATTACAGTTGCAAATACAGTTTTGACATAAAGAACAGATACAACTCAGCTACAGATCTGTAGATATTTTAAAAAAAAACACACACAATGAAGAATATTCACTTGGTTCTTGTTGTAGAAGTTCAGTGAAGTGGAGGCAGATCCAGAGAGACACACTGGAGACTCAGATGATTTAGGCTGTGAGTAAAGTTTCCTGATATCAGGAGAAGTGACACCAACAGAGCAGCAGGACATGCAAGCAATGCCAGCATCAGTTCTGAGGATTCTCTCTTATCTTTGGGTTTAGATTATAGTTGGGAGAAGATCAGGTTTAGATTACAGACCAACATGGAGACAACTAGTCTGCTTAGTCACATCACAATAGACAATATCTGACCTCCTGCAGCGTCTAAAGTCTGTCTAAAGGCCATTATGACCTCAGAAAGGGGAAAGAGACATTTTTCCTTCACGACTCTCACGACCTCAGAGATATTCTTACAAAGCTGCAATATTAAATCCTAATCCATCACACATCACTCTGAAATATCCAACAACATTCTATATAAATGAATCCAGCTTTACAGGGAGACGCTGATGTCTCTGCAGTTCATTACAACATTTTTACATGAGAAAGTTTTCAGAGTTTAAAAGTGTAGATTTTTACATGTATGTTGCATAAAATCACCTGTAAATCTGTCCTACGATTCATTTATCAACACAGCAACAGGATAAATAAGATATTTGTTCAATTTTCTGAACAATTTACTCTGCTCTACTTCTAAACAATAAATGTCTCACATGACAGTTTGATATTTATTAGTTGGTTCTAACATGTCAACCTAAAACATAAACCTTCAGAGTAAAACAAATGGAAATATATCCTGTAAATCCAGTTTACAGTTCATCCTTCTCTTCCTGGAAGATGGTGTTGTCAGGCTTCTTGATCCATCTAAGTCTGAAACCTGCTTTGATCCCTTTCTCTTTCATCTTCTTCTCCAGCTGAAAAACAAGTTCATTAGCAGAAAGAAAAGATTTTTCTTCTTGTTCTTACAGATTTATGTCCCCTTAGATTTAAATGTGAACATGAAACTATCTCGTCTCACACTGACCAGTTTCAGGATGGCCTCCAACACAGCAGGATCATTCAGGTCCAATGTGGATTTCAGAGCCTTCAGCTTGATCCGAAGCTGCTTTGTCTCTGTGGACAAAATGGAAATACAGATTCAATGAAAAAGAGACTTGAGTGTCAGTGGAACACAGTCAGTGTGAGTTTGTTTGAAGACAACTCACCGTAGTGACACATGAAAGGAAGTTTTTGGCCACAATCATCTTCAACCCACTTTGCAGCATCAGCAGCACCGATCAAACTGGTAACACAGTCTCCAGTTTTAGCTAATGGGCGTCCAGTCAGCCAGTTTTTGAATTCTTTCTCTGTGCCATCAGACCAAGAGGGCCAGGTTCTTCTGTACAGGCCCACAAAAGCAAACACATTTCTTGTTACAGCCTGCTGGACCCGTGTCTTCTCTTCTGCATTCCTTATGGAGGCCAGGTCTGTGTGGAACTTCCTGCAGTAGCTCTGAGCTTCCTCCCACGTCAGGTTCTTCCAGGACTTATAGACGTATCTTGGAGGAGAAGAAGCTGGCAAGAATTTTAAAAGTTCAGTCAGATTAATTTGGACACTAAAGCAATTTATTCTGATCAACAGTTTTAAAAAGTCCAATATTCCTGAAATGAAATTAAGAAAAATTTCAGATCTTCACATCTGAGTTACATCAGTACAAGACGAAAGAAACCGTCAAAGCTGCCGTTCATTTCCTGTTTTAGGGCCTAAACACACACTTGAAGGAATAATTATACCACAGTCTGGAAAATGCACCACAAGTTATTGGATCACAGAAACCAAAGCTAGTAATGTTGTACTCACTGTTTGAATTGTCATAGCAGACAAAAGGTCGATGGCGGAAGCATGACACATCATACAGTTCACCTCCATATACAGCGATGCATAGCTTCCACTGAGCTCTGCCATTATTTGGTTCACCAGCTTTCCACCTGAGAAAGGGCTCGTTGTTGGTTCCGTAGTAGCCATCATCTCTCATCGACCACGTCCAGCTCCTAGAATTGTCATACAGACCAATCCATACTCTTCCACTGTAGCCACTGCCAGCAGCTGCAGTCAGTTGAGCCACGTCTTCCATGCTGTCCACAGTAGCCAGGTCAGTGAACTTTTCTCTGCAGTACTGTTGGGCTTCAGCCCAAGTCTTCAGTTCATCAATGAATTGGTATTGATGAAGGCATGAACAGAGCCCTGAAAAAGACACATTTATCACCCTGAACAACATGACATAATTTGTAGCAGTGACTGTTTCTCTGTGCTGCAGCAAACAAGTCATTCACATTAAGGTTTAGGGTTTGTTGTTTTGGGTAAAATAAGCACTTTAACCCTTGAGTTTAGGTTAAAATGACTTGTTTGTGACGGTCAGGACTCTCATCGTCTTGATGTCAACAAGTCAAATGATCACATAAATATGACATTCAAGCAAAAATGAGACAGATGTGGATCAAACACACCCACAGGTTGGACACCGATGACTGCTGTGGACTGAAAATGCTCATATATGAAACAAACGTGCCATATTTCCATCATCCACATGTTTGAGGTTTGCTCTCTTTATTACACCATTTCATTCTCCTGAAATGTTTGATTGCTAGAAACATGCATTCATTCACATTTTCTTTTTAGAGTCTTCTTAAAATTGTCTATATTTCGATGTATCACATGGTTAAAGTTAGTAAAATGATCGGGTTGCTAGGAGACGGATTCTTCACACAACATGTTAGAAATCCAACAGTTGCTTGAAAAGTCCATGGAAAGAATTATGTCAAAAATCTGATGTTTTACAAATGAGAATTTGTTTAGTCACAGTGTGTGATGACAGAATTACAGTTTCATTGTATTTAAATGCTCCAAAAATATAATTATTTTACATATATTTGCAGTTATTTTCACAGTGTTTTGCAGCTGTTGAAAGTTAAAACATTCCACCATTTTAAAAGATATTTTTGTGTGTAGCAGAACAACTTTTACCATGAATCATTCACATGCAGACCGACCTGATAAAAGGACGATGCACAGCAAGGCCTCGTTAACACCTGAGGATAAAACACATTCATCAGAACCTGTCAATACATGCTGGCATTCTGAAGTTAGACAAGATGTTGTTTGTTTCTTAATTTGCAACAAAAATAATATGTGGGTCTGATCTGCTGGCCTATTGTATGCACTGAAGAGACTAAAATCCATTGTCTTCTGCTTTTGTCATGTTTTTAACCATATTTCTTACCTGGTCTGCAGGCTGGTGACATCTCCAAACTCTCCACTTCTTGTCTCTTTATCTAAATCTCAGAATTTTAACGATCGCTCAGATTACAGCTGCAGTAATGCCTTCATGTTTCCTCTTTCCTCC
Source organism: Amphiprion clarkii (assembly GCA_027123335.1). Lineage (NCBI taxonomy): Eukaryota > Metazoa > Chordata > Actinopteri > Pomacentridae > Amphiprion > Amphiprion clarkii. The sequence goes on along the minus strand of CM049589.1, from coordinate 24,133,026 downwards.
CTCTTCTCATTTGTCTTGGACTTGCTTCTTGCTCTTAAAACAAATTCTAATCCCTTGATTTGCAAAACAATGAGTATCTCTTCTGCTGACAGCAGTAATGAGATCCACCTGCCCCATGTCATGGTATTTAGTTATTTGTTAAAGAAATAGCTTCTTATCTAAGGATGATGCATGTATGGATTATTAAACAACATGCCCTGATTTGTGGGTAAAAGTCTCCCTACCCATTCCACAGAGGAGCAAGATATGATTTATGTCTTGTGTCTCCAGCTGCATCTTCCTGAAGTTTGGCATCATATTGTGCCCTTTATAGACGTTTTACATCCTTTTATGGTGTTTTCCATGCAATTTTGTTCATTTTTTTCACAGTTATATGTGACCATTTGTATTTAATTCTTGTCGTTTTGTGTCAGATTTTGGTCATTTTGCTTCTATTTGTTGACATTGTGTCTCTTTGTGGTGATTCTTTGTCCATTCCATCTGACTGGTTGTTGTCTGTCTCATTCTGGGATGTATATTGTAATGGGCCAGTGCCCAGTAGGTGTGTTCAATCATCTGTCCATGTGCATTAGTGTACAGGATGTAGAGGAAAGGGGTGAGAAGACATCCTGTAGTCCGTCTTTTAAATAGGTGGTGACATTGAGGTGTTGGAGCTTTTTTATGACCAGGAGATGATGGTATTTAATACTGAACTGAAGTCAGTGAGATGGATTCTCACAGATTTACCAGGTGATTGTAGGAGAGGACTTGGAGGCCAACAACAGCAACTAGTGGTGGTAATGAAAATGTTCCACATTATGTTGTCTTTCTTCACAGAGCACATTTAAATAGTCGTCCAACCACAGTTCTGGAAAACGTTATATGGCAGAAAGTGGTACAAATGAAGGTAACTGTGATAGTTGTGCAACAAAAAGGCCACTTCAGGTCACAGACTGTGGTTCCATGCTTTGTTGATCAATGCAAACCAGATGTAAATCCACCTGTCCTCACCTGCTGCAACCAGTTTGCAACCAGTCTGACATGTGGTTCGCTGTTGGGATATGTGAGGAGACAACACATACATGAAAAATGAGTCCAAGACAAACATTATGGATGCAGATGCCACAAGGCTCTTCATCAGTCGCTGAGGTAATGCTGGAATATAAACATGTTTTCTGAACCAGTGGTTTCCACATTTTTTAGCACTGACCCTCAAAATAACAGAGATTCGTGACTCTCACCATCTCTGGAGGAGAAACATGCTAACATTGTGCACACATGGACGAACAGGCCGATCCAAACACTCCAAATGTAATGACAAAACAACAGAACAAAATAGGCTGTTTGGGAGTGACAGAGAGTGACAAATCTCTGTTATTTTGTGGAAACTGGACTTCCAGTTGGAACATCGTTGAAAATGGCCGCACGGTGAGAAAGCTCCCGACAGAACCGAAATAGTTAGAGAATTACCCCGATACAAATTGAAGAAATACATGAGATAAATGGTGTAAGGAAAGGGGACATGAAGTCTATCAACACACCGAGTAATACAAACCAGCAGAGGTGAGCAAGAGATTAGAGACGCAGCGACACAAACGATTAGCGGCTAAAGCTAACTAGCAGCAAACCAGATAGAAAACGTAAGCCCCCCGTGAAGAAATGGCTGAACTGGAAGTCATCCTCTGGGAGTTACGAGGTTTCGCCAAGAAAACAAAGAACAATTAGGGGCAATTAAAGAAAAAACTGTAAAGGTGATACCAGACTGGACGAAGTGGAAGGATGAATTGAGAAAGAGGAGGAGAGGATTCAAAACACAGAAAATGTTGTGATGGAGATCCTAAAGCTACACTTAAAGCTAGAGGATAACCTAATGACCTTGGAGAGTCGCTCCAGATGAGAAAATATACGAATCTACAGGGTGCCAGAGGCGGCTGCGAAGGACTCAACGGCGATGGCTGAATTGGTGGAAAATCTCCTCCAAGAGGGTCTCGGGCTAACTGACGATACGCCGGACATACGAATTGAAAGAGCTCTCCATTCAGTGGGACAGTGATTATTAGACCTTACTGGGAACGGATCCATGAACACAGAAATGAGATATTTGGCGGAAATATTCCTTTTAAATGCAAAGTCATGTATTTGGGCGACATGTTGTTTGACAACTGTAATGTTAATGACAAGAAATGACTTGGTATATTATTGGCAACGAGTAAGAAAACCATGATGAGAAAGTGGTTAAAAGTGGAACCACCCACTATTGAGGAATGGATCGATATTGTACATGAGGTTTACATCATGGAAAAGTTGACATTTTCCCTGAAAGAGCAAAAAGAGAAGTTCTATAAGATCTGGACTAAATGGACTATGTAAAAGCCATAAGGCATGATTTTACTTGAATCTACTCACAACTAGATACAATCAGTTTTCTTTGTCTAAAATCTTTTAATTAATTCATTTTTTCTCTCTCTCAAATGTTGTGAAGATGATTACAAATGGCTGGCTCCCCCGTTCTGTTGTTCTTCTGCATCAAAAAGAGTGATGTAAAGAATGAACATATTGGAAAGACAACACAGTCTTTGGTGCTGTAAATAAGACGTATGGAATTGTAATAATTTGCCTTTTCAATTCAAATAAAAAGAGAATTTAAAAAAAAAATGTGGAAACCAGTGGTACAGGAAACAACATGTTATTAGTCAGCGTTGCCTCAGTGACTGATGAAGAGTCTTTTGGAATCTACATCCATAATGTTTGTCTTGGACTCATTTTTCATTTTGTCTCATATCACTTTATGTTAGTAAACTGGTTGCAGCAGGTGAGGACAGGTGGATTTACATCTGGTTTGCATTGATCAACAAAGTACGGAACCAAAGTCTGTGACCTGAAGCGGCCTTTTTGTTGAACAATAATCACAGTTACCTTAATTTGGACCACTTTCTGCTATGTAACATTTTCCATAACTGTGGTTGGATGACTATTTAAATTTGCTCTATGAAGAAAGGCAACATAATGCAGAACACTTTCATTCCCACCACTAGTTACTGTGGTCTGCCTTCAAGTGGAAGGTCAGCGACAAGGACAGCCTGAAGGACGGGTCAAAAACAAGAATCTGGCGGGTCCCCTACAGATGGCAGCAGTTGAGATGGAACCTGTCAAGAAGACAGTGGTAGTAATCGAACACTTCTGGAGGCCAGTAGTGCAAATAGACCCCTTTGCAATGGCCTACTTCACCTGTTGTCACCACAACCTAAGCCCAGATAAACAAATTAGTATGTAAATGCTGCTTGTTGTTGCACAAAGACAGACATGACATGTGAATTTGCTGCTGCTACGTTCTGAATGTTTACTCAGTACTATAGTTTACACGTTTGGAGTCTTTGGATCGTCCTGTTAGTCCATGTGTGCACAATGTTTGCATGCTTCACCTCCAGAGATGGTCGCAGTCACAAATCTCTGTTATTTTGAGGGTTGGTGCTAAAAAATGTGGAAACAACTGGCAAAGAAGGCAAAATGTTATAGCACAGTGTTGCCTCACCAACTGACAATAGCCTTTTGTAATGTACATTCATAATGTTTGTCTTTTGACTTATTTAAAAAAAAAAGCTGCCCCTTCATGTATCCCAACAGGAAACCCACATTTCACCTCATGTTAGCAAACTGGATGCATCAGGTGAGGACAGGTGGATTTACATCTGGTTTGCATTGTTCAACAAAGTACAGAACCACAGTCTGTGACCTGAAGCGGCCTTTTTGTTGCACAATAATCACAGTTACCTTCACTTGGACCACTTTCTGCCATGCAACAGACTGTTCTGACTGTTCCACTTAGCGACAATAAAGCACAAGAAAACAAACGGCTCTGATCCTGTCATCAGTGGCAAAACTCCGTCCTGTTTCTCTGACAGGTCAAGGAAGGACATAGATTCAGTTTGTCTTGAAACAAAACTGTCACAGGCTTGCAGAGAACCCAGATGCAGACACTAACGAGGTGGAGGAGATCAGAGACTTAGTGAAGAAGCTGTTGATTTATCAAAGTGAATTATAAGGTGTGCTTGGTTGTCTGTCTATGTGTCCCTGAGATGGACTGGAGACCTGTCCAGGTGTCCTCTGCCTTCGTTCTATTTCAGCTGCGACCCCACACAGGATCAGGCAATGGACAGATAATGGATGGATGGAATTATAAGGCCGACACTTGGACCACTTCGTGCCATGCAGTGTTTTGCATCATTATGTCTTGTGGTTATATGGCTATTTAAATTCACCCATGAATAAAGACAACACAATGTGGAACACTTTCATTACCACCAGACCCCGCTGTGATCTGCCTCCAAGTGTGAGGCCGTTGGTGATGATAGTCTCAAAGGCGGGTCGAAGACAAGAATATCTGGTGGACCTGCTCTAGAGGGCAGCAATGGAGATGCAACCCATCGTGAGGGCAGGGTGGAAATGGAAGCCCTCTGGAGGCCAGTGGTGGAAATGGAAGCCCTCTGGAGGCCAGTGGTGGAAATGGAAGCCTTCTGGAAGCTGGTGGTGAAGACAGTCTGAAGGGCGGCCCAAAGACAAGAATATCTGGCAGGTCGTCTCTTTCACTCTTCCCTAAAATATGTTTGATTTTGAATGGATTGTTAGTTTCCAATGTTGAATGAATGAATGAACTTATGAGTTGGTGGGTGATTCAGATTGTAGGATTCATTACTACTTTTTCTGTTTCCTTTAAGTGCATACTATAGTACAAAGTAGGTACTAATTCCTGTAGTATGCATACATACTGCATATTTTCCTGCACACTGTATAATTTGGTTTCATATATATTCGATGGAATAGTAGAACCACACTCCTGCCACTCAGACACACATGCAAAAAAAAAAAGTTTGTCAGGACAATGAAGTAGATTCAGTCACAGAGCAGGCAACAGTTTGAGCGTTTAACCTGTAGGGGGCGTTTTACAGATATTCACCTCATGTATTAGAACTTCAAACATGTTCAGGGCAACACAGACTTCTGGAACATCAGTAGAAACATGAAAGGAAAAAAAACACGAACTCCTCCCTGATACAAAAGTGCCTCAAATGTGCAACAAAGTGAATCGTTGGTGTAATTACTGCCACTGCCAGAAGGGGGAGGCAAAGGTTTAAACACGAGCAGTTCTGCAGACAGAAACGCTTTTTACTATCAAGACTCAAAAACCTCTCAACAGGTCAGAAAGACGTTATACTTTAAAGAAGTGTAGAAATAAAACCCAACAAAATGTCACCATTTCAGAGCCACACAACGGTAGAAAACAGACTGAAGCACTGAATTATCAACTTTCAAACAGTCCAAGAACTGATCATGTGTGATGTGATGTGATCTGTGGGGAAAATGAACTGAATGTGAGATTAAAGTTGTAACATATAAATGTCAGAAATATGGGCATTCGATATGTAAATAGTTAATTATGTCCAGGATGTGGAGTCACCACTTTTTCACTCGTGTTGGTAAAACTCGGCACGTTTGGTTCCAGTTTTCTTTTCAATTTTCTGGAAAATAAAGGAATTAAACTTTCATTTTTGGATATTTTAAGATTTTATATCATAACTATCATTCTGCACAGACAACATTTCTGAATTCTCTCCTCCTTCATGTTGTTCTGTTTCCAAAGAGCTGCAGGACTTTAGACTGAAAAATGAACCACAGTGAAGAAAAACATGACGGGACCAAAAACTAGACACAAACTGCTGCTTGGAGTTCACAGCTTTAATGACGTGCAACAACTCCACTGACAAATAGTTCATTCTGGAAGATCTGCTGGACTGATTTCTCCACAGAAGTCCAGAAAAAGTGAAATGATGAATGTGAGAGTTCAGAAGTGAGTCCATCTGCAGTAGCAGCTTGTTGTTCTGGTTCCATCTAGAATTCATGGAAAACTGCTTCTGGTTTTAATATCAGTTCATATCTGATCCCAGCATCATTTATTATCAGTCAGAGAAAATATTTACAGAAATATGGAGAAAACCTGCTAGATATGTGATCAACATCTGGATTAATTCTTTTTCTTGTGTCTTTGTGTCTGATTTCAGTCCTACTCTGCCCCCTGCAGGCTTCATTCAGAATAACACCAAGTTAAACAGAGTCCAGCTGTTTTTACTGCCATTAAAACCAGGAAATCAGAGAAAATGAGTCTGTTTTTATCAGAGTGTCTGTATTCATGTAGGATTTTCTCATCTGGTTTACAGAAATGCAAACAAACAGTCAGAGTCTATTAACAGCAGCAGAGATGTTGTGGTTCTGCAGAAAGTCTGTCCAGGTTGTGGTCAAAGTTTGAAGTAGAAGAAAATAAACAGCAAAAGATAAAATTCTCCTGAAGATGTTCATTTGTTCAGAGTTTAACAGCAGCTGCTCCAGAAAAACAGCTTGTAAATAAACAGAGATGCAGACAACATGATGGTGGATGAAATGTGAGAATCAGCCTCCAGACGTCTCATTACCTGATTCATTATCACCTATTTACAGTCTCTCACTCCGTCTTCTTCTTCATCACACTTTCATTCACATCTGGGAGGAGCAGAGGGATTTTTTGCAGCTCCCAGTTTCCCACAGTGAAGAAGTCCGACCAGCAGCAGCAGCAGAACCACCATCACAGCGGTGACCACGGTCCTGGAGATGAGGTAGCCGTGGTCCAAGGAGGGACGAGTCTCACTGTGATCTGCTGCAGACACGATAGAAACCATCAGCTGAGACACGGTGGTGCTGAAATCTGTTTCAAATCATCCATGAATGTAGTTGAACATTTGATGCTAGGCAGTGTGTTGTGGCTGTCGTCTGTGGAATAGTTTAAATGCCACCAATAGTTGAATTTCTAGGTTGTTTAACATAAAAATCTGCGAACAACATCTCTTGAAGTGGTTTAACCTTGAGGAGCAAACAAATGGATGAAATTATTAAAGTCTAAACAACGGTTTGACAAGTGAAAATGAGGAGAAAAAAGGAGAATAAACCTCAGATTCAGATTTTCATTTAAACTTCTTTACACTAAGATGATGAAGTTGGATCTTTGTGACCTTCTGTAGGAAATAACAACTTAGAATGTGTTAGATGCAAGAAATGAATGAAAGTCAAAGTCTACTTGTTAAGATAGAAAATGGGAAGAAAGAGAATAAACCTCAGATTCAAATGTCCCATTAAAACTTCTTCTCACTACATAATAAAATTAAAAATCTGCTGTTAGAGCGTCTAGAAACTCTTTGTTGAGTTTAGTGTATGTTTCTTCTGATGCTGTTGGAGAGTTGTACGGATGGAATTTAACGTGACTTGAAGAAAAGAAGAAAGTTTGAAACCTCGTTGTGTGTGAGCTCTGACAGTCAGCAGACTCTCTGCTGATTCTACACCTCCTGAGATGCTGCATTTGTAGAGTCCTTCATCAGACTTGGAAACTCTGTGGATGTCCATCTTTCCTGAGGAGCTGCTGCTGACATGGAGTCCGTCTTTGTAGAAATCAGCCGCCAAGCTGGAGTTCATCTTGTTTCTGCATCTCAGAGTCACAGCTTCTCCCTCCATCACTGGAAGAGCAGGACTCTCCAGGACCACAGAGCCGTTCCATCGTCCTGTTTCATGTTTAGTTCATGTTAGACATGCGTTGACTTCATGGCAAACTTAGCTGCATTAATTCAAACGTACCTTTTACGATGACGTTGATGCTGTTGCTTCTCTTCCCTCCAGCCTCACACCAGTACTCTCCACTGTCGCTAGCATAAGCATTGTTCAGGTGACAGGATGATTCTCTTTGGTTTCTCTGAGTTGTGCTGCCACATGAAGGCGTTTTCCCCTTCAGCTGAAATGTAATGTCTTCATAAGAGTCCACCTGGCAGTAGAAAGTTATCGACTCGTACTCAAAGAACTGCAGTCTGTTTGGTTTGATACGAAGAGAAGCTGCATCTGAGACCAAGAAAAGGCAAAGTTCAGGTTAGACTTCCTCAATATGTGCAACAAAGACACCAAATAACTCACAACATCACAACTTTTGAGGTGATTCAACAGATTAAACTGAACTAAAACGCTTCATTTGAAAGCTGACTGCTACTTACCAACTTTATGACCAAAGTGCAGCAAGATCATCACTGAAAAGACAAGAAAAAACAAGATCTAACATCACAAAGAGCCGTTTATAGCATCTTTACACTGTTTCAACTCCAACACCTGCTGAGTAAAGTTACCATAACGACAATTTAGCCTCAAAGTCGGTGCAGGAAAACTCAACGCTTCAGCTGAAAGTATAATATCTGCATTCAAAAAGACACATTTTGCTCTGAAAAGTCACCAGAACTACATGGAATCAGTGACTTTAACCAGCCTCTTCATGATTGTGTTAATGTCAGAATAAAAGCAGATCTTACTCAGAGTGATGCAGAGAGCTCTGACCTCCATGCCGTCTGGTGGCTGACTGTGAGAACATCAGACTGAAGTGAGTTTCCTCCTGCGTGGCTCATTTCTGCTGCTGAAGCAACTCGAATCCAGTCAGAAATAGTCACAGAAGCAGAGCTGCTAGAAATAAGCTCAGCAGATATCAGTGGATGGAACAGAGGACAAAAGCAGACTGACGCTGTGGTTGGATGAAGCGTAGAAGCTGCTAAAGTCTTTTTTATCTATAGAGACCCCAGTAAAGGAAGTTCAGGTAGTTCTTCAACCCTCAAAGCTCATGAAGGATTCCAAAAATATACCAGAATACTGACATGTGGTTTGGGTTCTCACCTGGTTGTTGGTCTGCAGGGCGTAAACGAGCTGCTACTGTTGACATATAGAGCAAAACTGCAGAACAAGAAAAGAAACACACATGCATCAGTAGACAACCAAGAAGAAAACATAGCTGGTATTTCAAAGTATACGCAGAAAACAAGGTAAATTAGAGAACTCTTTTTTCCAGTCACAATATGCTAAAATTAAGTGATTCCATGAAGGGGAAGCAGAGTTTTCTGCTGATTGAAAAGTTTTCTGTTCAACATTTTTAATTTGTTCTGCTGCACTTTGACAGAAAAGTACAGGAATGTGTTGTTTGTTCACCTCTGTCCCAGTAATCTTTGGCAAAGTGATGCAGCCCCCCGACCACCAACAGAATTATCAATAAAACAGTGATGATGATCCATGGTGTGGCACTGGAGGATGTAGGAGTTGGATCTTTGTGATCTTCTGTAGGAAATAACACAACTTAGAACATGTTGGAGGCAAGAAATGGATGAAAGTCTGTTCTAAAAGTCTAGACGATGGTTTGCAAACATCAAAAATAGAAAGAAAGTGCTTAGTGCATAAAACAGTATATACTGTTGGTAAAGTATGTCAAGTGAAGTAGTATTTTGTGTTTCAATCCCAAACATCAGAAATCCTTATTTTGGCTCCAGCACTGTTAGAAATCATAAATCTCTTTTTAATTGAAGTATGAACTCAGTTTTGGATGGACTCCATCAACATTTGGGTTCAGTGTTAATAAGCAACACACTAAACTATGACGATGAGCTTGAGAAGACTTTAGCAGCTTCTACGCTTCATCCAACCACAGCGTCAGTCTGCTTTTGTCCTCTGTTCCATCCACTGGTATCTGCTGAGCTTATTTCTAGCAGCTCTGCTTCTGTGACTATTTCTGACTGGATTCGAGTTGCTTCAGCAGCAGAAATGAGCCACGCAGGAGGAAACTCACTTCAGTCTGATGTTCTCACAGTCAGCCACCAGACGGCATGGAGGTCAGAGCTCTCTGCATCACTCTGAGTAAGATGTGCTTTTATTCTGACATTAACACAATCATGAAGAGGCTGGTTAAAGTCACTGATTCCATGTAGTTCTGGTGACTTTTCAGAGCAAAATGTGTCTTTTTGAATGCAGATATTATACTTTCAGCTGAAGCGTTGAGTTTTCCTGCACCGACTTTGAGGCTAAATTGTCGTTATGGTAACTTTACTCAGCAGGTGTTGGAGTTGAAACAGTGTAAAGATGCTATAAACGGCTCTTTGTGATGTTAGATCTTGTTTTTTCTTGTCTTTTCAGTGATGATCTTGCTGCACTTTGGTCATAAAGTTGGTAAGTAGCAGTCAGCTTTCAAATGAAGCGTTTTAGTTCAGTTTAATCTGTTTAATCACCTCAGAAGTTGTGATGTTGTGAGTTATTTGGTGTCTTTGTTGCACATATTGAGGAAGTCTAACCTGAACTTTGCCTTTTCTTGGTCTCAGATGCAGCTTCTCTTCGTATCAAACCAAACAGACTGCAGTTCTTTGAGTACGAGTCGATAACTTTCTACTGCCAGGTGGACTCCTATGAAGACATTACATTTCAGCTGAAGGGGAAAACGCCTTCATGTGGCAGCACAACTCAGAGAACACAAAGAGAATCATCCTGTCACCTGAACAATGCTTATGCTAGCGACAGTGGAGAGTACTGGTGTGAGGCTGGAGGGAAGAGAAGCAACAGCATCAACGTCATCGTAAAAGGTACGTTTGAATTAATGCAGCTAAGTTTGCCATGAAGTCCACGCATGTCTAACATGAACTAAACATGAAACAGGACGATGGAACGTCTCTGTGGTCCTGGAGAGTCCTGCTCTTCCAGTGATGGAGGGAGAAGCTGTGACTCTGAGATGCAGAAACAAGATGAACTCCAGCTTGGCGGCTGATTTCTACAAAGACGGACTCCATGTCAGCAGCAGCTCCTCAGGAAAGATGGACATCCACAGAGTTTCCAAGTCTGATGAAGGACTCTACAAATGCAGCATCTCAGGAGGTGTAGAATCAGCAGAGAGTCTGCTGACTGTCAGAGCTCACACACAACAAGGTTTCAACTAAGATTTATACGTACAAGTGATCAATATATCTGCCAGACAAGAAGTTCATATGAAAATTTGAATTGCAGGTTTAGTCTTTTTCTTTCTATTTTTGATGTTTGCAAACCATCGTCTAGACTTTTAGAACAGACTTTCATCCATTTCTTGCCTCCAACATGTTCTAAGTTGTGTTATTTCCTACAGAAGATCACAAAGATCCAACTCCTACATCCTCCAGTGCCACACCATGGATCATCATCACTGTTTTATTGATAATTCTGTTGGTGGTCGGGGGGCTGCATCACTTTGCCAAAGATTACTGGGACAGAGGTGAACAAACAACACATTCCTGTACTTTTCTGTCAAAGTGCAGCAGAACAAATTAAAAATGTTGAACAGAAAACTTTTTAATCAGCAAAAAACTCTGCTTCCCCTTCATAAAATCACTAATTTTAGCATATTGTGACTGGAAAAAAGAGTTCTTTAATTTACCTTGTTTTCTGCGTATACTTTGAAATACCAGCTATGTTTTCTTCTTGGTTGTCTACTGATGCATGTGTGTTTCTTTTCTTGTTCTGCAGTTTTGCTCTATATGTCAACAGTAGCAGCTTGTTTACGCCCTGCAGACCAACAACCAGGTGAGAACCCAAACCACGTGTCAGTATTCTGGTATATTTTTGGAATCCTTCATGAGCTTTGAGGGTTGAAGAACTGCCTGAACTTCCTTTACTGGGGTCTCTATAGATAAAGCACAGCAACAGTATTCAGCACAGTGGAACATCTCTGTACAGCTGATGTGCAGAGTTGTGTAAAAAACAGAGGTTGTGCAGCTTAAAAAAGTAAGCAGTAAAATATGTCCAGCCACCATGTTTTTAATGGTATTTTTAACGCCTGTTTGTGCTTCCATAGAGGTGCAGAACTTACACTGCTGAGAAAAATGAGGCCACAGTGAGGAAAAATGTGACGTGAACAAAGAAACGCCCTGAAAACTGCAGCTACTTCAGAGAGTTAAATTAAGACAGATTAAAGAAAAGCCATGTCTTTAACTTGTTCAACTTAGAAACTTAACATGAATATGTTTTGCCTAGATCTTGTCTTATGTATTTGTCCTCCTACTGTATCCATGAAACTTAAAATATCTGCTTTTTTTCAGTGTCAGAAGACCCTGCAGCTGCTGAGCCCACAGCACAGTATGCTACAGTGACAAGAAACAGGAAGAAGAAAGGTATTCCACTTAACGTGATGGTTTTTAGCACAGACTATGATAAATGCATGACTCTACACTGTGATCAACATGAGTTACACTGTATATTTTACTGAATGAAGTTGCTTTTTTTAAAGTTTATAATTTAGTTTAGTGCAATAAACGCTGTAGTGCAAAGTTCTAACTGTGGAATTACAAGCGACTAGCATCGCTCACAGACTGATGAGGCGGTTGGTGATGATATGAGCTTCCTGGACTCCGTCACCAAACAACAGAAGTGTGAAGCCCTCGTCACACATGAAACTACAGTGAAGGTTATGATATGCCTTCATGCAGCTGAATGAATGGTGGAATCATTTTATAGTTTTTGTAATGAATGTAAATATGGGTGTCATCTACATAACGGCGAGTAACAAAAAATCCAGTTCATGAAAAATAAGAACCCCTATGAGAGTTCAACAGAGAGTCGATGCCTGTGACAGCTCAGAATACAAAGGAGCACTAGATGAGAGACTCAAGACTTTGAAAAAGAGAATCTTCTACATTTTAAAGGAAACAGTTATTTGCTTTCTTGCAGAGTGCTACTTGAAAAGATTGACATCTCTGTCACACCTGTGTCTAAAGTGAGGAAGTGGAGTCATGGGGTGATTTCAGGTCGTCTTTGAACATGGACAATACATGCAAGAGCAGCTCTGTTGATGCTACATTATACCTACTATAGGACATGGATCTGTGCTGCTGGAGTTGTAGCCTTCTAATTACAAGCTCAGTGGACGGCCACAGCTCAGCATATCTGGACAATTTAGAACTTCCTGAATTGTGTGTAATGTGAGCAAAATCCAGCAGAGACTACTTCAATTAAAACTCTTCACATGATGAATTATAAAGGTGTGGATGATGTAGAATGAGCTCATGCAGCTTTTCATGGCATTTGTTTTCCTGACAGACTGATTCTGGGATACCCATGGACCCTTGTAACCACGGCGATGAGGAAAGCATGAACTGGCCTTAGCTTAGCATGAAACGTAGCACAGTCCAGCTTAGCGTTAAACTAACCTCATGAATGTAAAAAGCAGGAAATTGTTAGCAGCAGCTGCAGACAGTCAAAGCGAGACTACCAGCAGAATGTAGAATACAGAATAAAGTTCACTATTGAACATCTGTGCTTCTTTCTGGTCTCATGAAATGAGCAAAATGTATTTTGGGGGGACTTTTTGATGTGTTTGTGTCAATATTTTATCCTTTAAGACAGAAGGATTCCTGTTTCAACCTGCAAACAAACATCCCAACTCAACGTTAAAATAATCCAAATGTATCTCACCTTCTTCCATGTGTCTCTTTCTGTCAGATGAAGCAGCATCTTCTTCTAGACAGATTTACTACACTTTAGGCCTGGCTGACCCTCAACTACAAGGTGAGACATGCTGTGGTTACAGTGCTTTTACTGGTAACTGGGATTAACCAGCATTTGAGACACCATGAAGTGCTAATAAACAAAGCGACCACACACTGATTTCCATCTATTCTCAAAGCAGGACCGGAAACATCCAGCGTTACGATCAGATCGACGCCTTCATCAGGTACCGTCCAGGTTCCATCAGAGGATTCCTTCTATTCTACAATACGTTGAGTAAGTTGAATGGAAAATGTCATCTTCTACATTCACAAAATGTGCCAGAGATGGTAGCAATTATTTGTGTGAGGGCTGGAATATAAACATGATGATAGATATGATTTTGGTTTTCAATAGGAATCTGTGTTTGTTAGTTTTTTTCTGTCAACACCTGTAAAAATCACGTATGTACGGAATTTAAATGTGGCCACCGTCCACATGGAAGTAGTCTCCTTGTGCAGAGTTATTTTGGTGTAACACTCCCTGGAAGTGTGGAAACATGTCAAGCAGCATCTGCATTAAGCACTGAATCCTCTAAACTGGTCTCAAATGGTGACACTTCAACTTTCATTGCATTCTGGGAGAAAGAAGGAAGTTTGTTGTTGACAGTCCGATGCTACATGGCTACCCTGATGGCATCACGTTCCCAAACATGTATGTAGGGTGACTCTGATGTGACGTAAATGCAGCATTAATAACCCCAGAACATGCCGTGTTTTTAGAGTTATTCTTGTGAATATCTCAGAGAATTTCTTCAAATCTGGGTAGTCAAATAACCACAATGACGTCACAGAACCTGCTTTAGTCCAAGGCTCGGGAATTTGTGCGCTAACATAAATAAATAAATAAATAAAATGAAGACATTTTATATCCAAAAGTTCAAAGGCCAAATATTGTAATGCCATATTTGATGCCAAACTGATTTGGAATTGATGATGTTGGAGCTATTAAACTCCTTGTGATTCCACCTGTCAGCTGCAGCTTTATCGGTTGGCGATGTGTGCAACTGAAAAACCGGTAATTCTAGTTTAATTCTTGTGGTTTCATCCTGTGTTGTCTTACAGGTTTCTGAGCTGGCGAGGAGCTTCGTTCGCAGCCGGCATGAGGGAAACCAAAGGGAGTAGCACAGAGAAAGTTATTGCACATCTGTTGACTTGCAATATCAAAAATAGCAATGTGTGAATCATTTAAAGCTCATGTGTTGCTTTGTTACATCGATGAGAATGTCTTCGTGTGAGAGTTGTTTTTTTTAGCTATTGAACAGTAAAACCACATTGTTCCATCTGCTAGGTGAGAAAAGAGCAGCTGCTGCTTTTAAATGCATCAACTGCTGAGCTAAAGTTGTCGCTTCACGTTCCGTGTGAAGCAGATGCACTGAGTCTGTGGTCAGAAGTGAAATATTTAATACCGAACACGGGGCTGTAAAGATGTGGTAGATTCAGCAGCAATGTGGTGGCAACAGACAATGAAAAGGGAGGTTTTCCTCTTCTGATTAAATGGAATAATTGGGTTTCTCTCTCTAGAATAATTCTGTAAACTCTGCTTTATGAGGCGAGGTGCCCTGAGATGATGTGAATTGGTGCCGTTTAAATAAAAAGCCAAATGTCATGAAGGCAAAAAAACCCCAAGACTTTCAGTTAGTCTCAGTGTTGCTACAAGAGAAATGTGTTTTTATTCTTAATCCTTTCATGCCAGAAAGGAAAAAAATTGCAGTCAAAGAATGAAGATACGCAAAACTGCTGCTGAAGTTTACTATTCAATGTTGTAACAGCAAACAGTCTTGGTGATTCTACACATCTGTATTTTGGGAAGTTTATGCCATTATTTCTACCAAATACACTTTTAAAATGCTGCAGATGTATTTGGTGCAAATGTCATCAGGACACAGATTTTAACCTTTAAATTTAAACCAAAATCAGAACAGGAAATAGTGTCTGTTGCATTTCTTTCTTTCTGCCACAAGGAGGCAGCAGACAGCATCAGGTGAAACTGAATGCAGCTGGGAACATACTGTGTACATACATGGATTTTAAATGAAAAAATATTCCTATATATAATGAAATGATCTTTAAATCACTTATCTAGCCCATAAAAGTTGGTTTAAACCTGAATTTTGATGAAAATAATGCACTCATGGGGTTTTGTTTGGGTTATTTTGCAATGATTGCATGCGATAAAATATCACATGAAGACTTTGTTTTCTCAACTGTACTCTTTTTATCAGTGGCTCTGAAGGTTGCTTTAATGTGCAGATGGATTAGTTTTCTATTTTACGAGTCACGCCTCATCTTTTCAGCTGAATTACTCTTGAAGTGTTTATTCCAGCGAGTTCAAACATGTACCTAATTAAACCACAAGAACTGGTGTTTCCAGCTGTTTGTCTTTGTGTTGAATTGTGAACGAGAACAAGTCATTTTTAATCTACGTCTAATTTTGTTGCGGTTAAAACCTGAAGAGCTCAGCTTTTCTGTTTTTTCTTGTGTCTTAATGCAACAAAATGAATGTAGTTGAGCGTTCACTCTAAAAAAATAAGATTTCTGCTCAAAAAGATAAAGAAACTTAGCAGTTTGCACCAATTTTAAGCTGCTGTAATGTGAATTTCCCCTGGCGTGGGGAGAAATAAAGAACTTATCTTATCTTATCTTATCAATCTTTGTGAGTTTTGGCACCCGGCAAACTACCCTGAGTCATTTATTCAAAGGTATTTTTAATCATATGATTGGCAGCATAAACAGTCTTTAATTTTATTGCTCATAATAATAACGTTCCAACTAGCTTTTCCGCATATTTTAAAGTGAACTATGTGTTCTGGACCTAATCGTTATGAACACACCTTTTAATAATAATAACAATAATGTTTCCTGCTCCACTTAGTTTTTAACGTTCTAACATGACATTTGAATCACTGAACAGTAAACTGGCCACATTTTGCAGCAAAAAGCTCTGGAAATGGTCAAATTTCATTGCTTCAGTGGAATTTATCAATAAAAAGACACAATGCTCCTCTTGAAACATCCTTTTGTGTCATATTTGCCTGAAAAGCCAACTTGAACTGAGTTTGAAATCAAAACATTTGCAGAAATTATCATTACAGTGTCATCAAAACTGATGAAAACACATATTTGCAAGGTAAAAGCTGAATTTTCCATCCATAATAAGGTCTCTTTAATGATTTCAGACTGCAGCTCAAACTCAGACGTGACCCAGAGGAGGTCAAAAGTAAAACCCGACTCCAGAAAACAAATATCTCATGATCGTCATGTTGCAGTAAGATTCCAGAAAATGTATCTGAGTCAGTGTTTCATGGAAGTTTCCTCCCTACTTGACCTTCTTGTGACTGCATGAATGAACAGTTTGATGAAATATAGTTCTGCCAGGAAACTGTGGTGAAAGAGTTTTTGTCCAACTGCGAAACTTTTGATAATTGAATGACTTTGCAGCTCATTTCTAACAAGACATCACTTTGGCAACTTACACCAAGATAATCCTTTCATGTGTCACAGATTTCCTGAAATCTGATGTTTAAAGTGCAAAAGGAGGTTTTATCAATCCACATATGACCTCAGTTGTATTCATGTCCATAACAGAAATCTGAAAATTGGATAAAATAGTTCTAATTTGTTGACATTTTGGAGTCAAATTTCTTTATTTTTATCTCTTACTCACTCTGTATATTAGAAAAGACCCTCAACGAACAGAAAATCTCAATTTTTGACGTGTTTTTATGAGTAAAATGTTCTATAAATCTGACTGCGAATGATATAAGAACAAAACTTTCTGTGAAAACGTGCAGATGGGAATAAAAATTGACATTTTGTTGTTTAAATGGTGCAGAAGTGGAGATTTGTGGCTAAGAGCCTGAAAAATTGTGTTTCTGATGAAAATCTACAGACGTAAAGACGCAAAGTGCAGTCAAATAAACACCTAGTGTGTATTTTGGACATTTTTTCACAATAAAAGACAGTTTATAGAAGCTAATCTATGAACATGAAACAAGGCCTTTGTCTTTAGATGTTAGACAGTTTCTCAATGAGCTCCCTGGAACTTTACTGGAACTTCAGTGGCAAAACGAGCAGTTGCTTCACCTGTAATTCTGAGATGAATCAGTGAATGAAATGAGCCTCTGTTTCCTTCTTTCACTTCATTCTCAGCAGCCATTTCCATGAAATGGCGTCAAGTTCTCGTGGTTTCTCATCGTAAGACCTAGACAGTTATTCCACCTGATCCTGAGGTGTTTCATGGCTCAGCTTTTGGTCAAACCCAAAGGTCTACTGAGTGTGTTGCATTTCCTGGCTAACAGAGCAATGCTTCTGAGAAAACACCAGACATACTCACCTCGGCTCCTCCAGCTCAGGC